>JADLZN010008683.1:0-261625 GCA_018155175.1 Sinocyclocheilus anophthalmus | reverse complement strand
AAAACTGAATAAATTCACATATGAATTCAAAGCTCAATTTTCAAGAGTCTTGTGATTTAGTACTTGAGGTTAATTCACAACTTGTGAATATGGCTGCATTTAATTAACGACAATGAAATTGTTCACTCAGTCTCTCTCATTAGATCCTTCCAAAAGAGAACCGTGAAATGCGGTGTTTGTGCTGCTAATTCACTTTCCTACCGTCCAGTTCGGCAACAGCAATGTCAATATCACTCAGTAGCACTTGTTGAAAACTCCTTGAGGCTCGCCATTCCTCACTCCCTCCGCGAACACGAGAGTTTGGACGAAATCCGGGAATCCAGAGACTCCATTCCGTGACGCATCAATCTCCATACAGCGTCAGCTCCGACACACTCGACAGGGCAACGATGAAACCAAATCAGAAATAAAAAAAAACAACAACAACAAAAACCAAGACCACGGATGAGATTGACCGTTTTAATCCCTTGTAGCTCCAACGATCTCAGTTTCCACTCGGTCTTTCACTCATAAACTTCATGAAATTAATTTCCAATCGAAAACGTCTTTTGCTTCTGTACGAAACACTTAATTATTGAATAACACACCATATGTGTTAAACGAGGCCTCCTCTCTGCAATCTCATAATACCAAAACTACTTAACAGTCTCTTTTTACATCAACTTTACTTCTAGTCTCGATACAGTGTCTCTGGCCAAATATCATTCGGTTTTTAATCAAATATTTCTACTCGATTAATCAAATTCTTACATTTTGATCGGAGAGACCTGAAATGCCTCCGTTCACTTCTGTTCCGCCGAAGCGAGAGAGAGAGAGAGAGCATGCACTAAGCACATGCGAAAAATGCTATCCAACATTCTCACTCGTAATTGGTCAATTCTTCAATATACAATATACTCCTATTTGCCATTTCAAAGCTCATGAAAATAACTACTCCCAGCTCAGTTGAGTGTTGGGAACCCTGGGTTCATACCCTTTAATCAATAAATATATATATATATATATACTATAGATATATCTATATATTTTTAAATAAATGTTATTATTTTAAAGGGGGTGATTATTTTCTACACCTACTGTATATACATATACTTTACCGCTACCATATTTCCTATTCTCTCTTAAGTGATGTGTGCACTGCTGGTGATTGTCAAGTGGTCTTTTCCTCTCATCAGGGCCTCTTGAGTTCAGGCAATCAACAGTGGCCCTTACCTGTGTTACCTGGCCCATTTCCATAGCAACCATCCTCTCTTGATCAAACTCCTATTCATCAAATGACACTCCCGTGACCTATTAGTGCATCAGTGAAATACAGCCTCCTGGGTAAAAAAGTAGTAATGGTACTTACAATGTCCGCTTTCTCGGCTGCAGTCACTCTAACATAATGAAACTGAGTGGGTTCTATACAAACCATCAATTGTGTAAATACAGGAAATTAGCATGATAATTAATGTAAGAAACTATGTAAGTTTACATCCTCTACTGTCATTTGAGTAGTAAGAAAATTGCACTGATTGTTTTGTATGTTGTGTATTTCTGTGTATTGCGGATAGAGGCTTGTTTTTAACACTGGAGGGGACAAATGCACACAAAGTTGTTTTTGTACATTAATTTGCTATAATATTACACAACCGTTCGAAAGTTTGAGGTCAATAATACATACATATATGTATTAGAATTTAATACTTTTATTGAACAAGGAACAATTTTGTACACACACATACACATAGATATATATAGATCGATAGATTATAATATAGATAACCCACACACAGAGATACCGATACTTTTAATCATACGCTAGATTTAATTACAGTGGGTACGTAAAGTATTCAGACCCCCTTAATTTTTCACTCTTTGTTATATTGCAAACATTTGCTAAAATCATTTAAGTTAATTTTTTTCCTCATTAATATACACACATCACCCCATATTGACAGAAAAACACAAATTGTTGACATTTTTGCAGATTTATTAAAAAAGAAAAACCTGAAATATCAACATGGTCCTAAGTATTCAGACCCTTTGCTCAGTATTTAGTAGAAATCTTTTGATCTAATACATCCATGAGTCTTTTTGGGAAAGATGCAACTAGTTTTTCACACCTGGATTTGGGGATCCTCTGCCATTCCTCCTTGTAGATCCTTTCCAGTTCTGTCAGGTTGGATGGTAACGTTGGTGGACAGCCATTTTTAGGTCTTCTCCAGAGATGCTCAATTGGGTTTATTCAGGGCTCTGGCTGGGCCGTTCAAGAACAGTCACAGATTTGTTGTGAAGCCACTCCTTCGTTATTTAGCTGTTTGCTTAGGTCATTGTCTTGTTGGAAGGTAAACCTTCGGCCCCGTCTGAGGTCCTGAGCACTCTGGAGAAGGTTTTCATCCAGGATATACCTGTACTTGGACGCATTCATCTTTCCCTCGATTGCAACCATCGTCCTGTCCTGCAGCTGAAACCCCCCCCACCGCATGATGCTGCCACCACCATGCTTTCACTGTTGGGACTGTATTGGACAGTGTGATGAGCAGTGCCTGGTTTTCTCCACAACTACTGCTTAGAAATAAGGCCAAAAAGTTCTATCTTGGTCTCATCAGACCATAGAAGCTATTTCTCACCATATTGGAGTCCTTCAGGTGTTTTTTAGCAAACTCCATGCTGGCTTTCATGTGTCTTGCATTGAGGAGAGGCTTCCGTTGGGCCACTTTGCCATAAAGCCCCGACTGGTGGAGGCTGCAGTGATGGTTGACTTTCTACAACTTTCTCCCATCTCCCCGACTGCATCTCTGGAGCTCAGCCCCAGTGCTCTTTGGGTTCTTCTTTACCTCCCTCACCAAGGCTCTTCTCCCCCGATAGCGCAGTTTGGCTGGACGGCCAGCTCTAGGAAGGGTTCTTGTCATCCCAAATGTCTTCCATTTAAGGATTATGGAGGCCACTGTGCTCGTAGGAACCTTAAGTGCAGCAGAATTTTTTTTTTGTAACCTTGGCCAGATCTGTGCCTTGCCACAATTCTGTCTCTGAGCTCTTCAGCAGTTCCTTTGACCTCATGATTCTCATTTGCTCTGACCTGCACTGTGAGCTGTAAGGTCTTATATAGACAGTTGTGCGGCTTTCCTAATCAAGTCCAATCAGTATAATCAAACACAGCTGGACTCAAATGAAGGTGTAGAACCATCTCAAGGATGATCAGAATAAATGGACAGCACCTGAGTTAAATATATGATTGTCACAGCAAAGGGTCTGAATACTTAGGACCATGTGATATTTCTGTTTTTCTTTTTTAATACATCTGCAAAAATGTCAACAATTCTGTGTTTTTTCTGTCAATATGGTGTGCCTTTGTGTGTACATTAATGAGGAAAAAAAGAACTTAAATGATTTTAGCAAATGGCTCAATATAACAAAGAGTGAAAAATTTAAGGGGTCTGATACTTTCCGTCCCCACTGTATATATATATTTGCTGTTCTTTTGAACTTTATATTCATCAAAGATTCCTGAAAAAAGATGTAGCATGCAACTTATTAATAGCAACATTGATTTTTACCATGAACTCCAAATGTGACAATACTTATAATCATTAACAAAAACTTTCGAAATCATTTAATGTCAAAAACATTAACAAAAACTGTCCTCTTATTTATTTATGTATTTATTTATTATGTGTCATCATAGATGCAAGTTGCTGTTTGAAATTGAATTTGCAGAGAGTTGATTTCATAAAATAGCATAATATTGGGATTTATTTCAAAACTGGTTGTTCTTGGAAATCTTGTCAAATATCTATGTCCTTTTAGAATGGGACATATATTTAAGGAGCCCAGACTGCCGAAAACAGGTTTAGCTCAATGGCTGTCATTACTTATGCTATTATTTCCTCAGTGTCTTGCTGATATTTTATTATTATGTCCAGATACGTGTACCCTACCTTCAAGATAAATGCATAAAAGAAGCAAGAAAAACAACAGCTTTTATCTCCCTGCATCCCCCTGGGAAAGGATCAGGCAGTATTAGTTAGACCTTCATCATCTGTGCACTCAGGGGCCTGGAGGGGCCCCGCAGGAGGAACCCCCCTTGTGCAAGAGAGACGGAGATGCTGCCTGGAGCATCTGTGTGGCATCTCACTCACCAGAACAGCAGTCGAGACTGTCACAGGAAGTACAGAAGCATCACTTCCCCCTCAGGCTAGCAGCTGGTCAGACCACCGGTGGTGACCCTGGCGGCAGAGATTGAGAACATCATACACTGACCTGACTGCACTGACATATTCATTACCTTCACAAATTGTGCTGCCAGAGAAATCCATAGCATGTGAGATTGATCATTTATCACTCCATCTGTTTATCTGCAGCACGGGTGAGATGCTGCCCAGAGATCTGGCAACGTGTGCTGGGGGACATTATATGTGGACGCCATATCCTCTAATATAACCTCAGTGGACAGAGATGCAAAATGCTAGCCTTGTATACAATGGGTATAGAAAAGAATCGCTCCCTTTTTTTAAAAATCAGATTTTGTTCTTTTGTAGCCTGAAATGAAGAAGGACACAGTTTTTGTTTTATCCAGCTGTATTTACTCAGTGCAAATGATAACATCCAAGTGAAAGATATAACACCAACATGTGAGAAAAAAATAAATAAAAAGAATCACTGAGTTGGAAAAAGGATCACCCCTTGTGTCAGTATTTTGTTGAACCACCTTTTGCTTTAAATACAGTCTTTAGTCTGTTGGGTTTTGTCTCTACTAACTTTGCACATCTAGACTTTGCAATATTTGGCCACTCTTAAATTTAGCCCCGTTTCCACCACAGGAACTTTCCCCAGGAACTAGAGACTTTGGGAAACTCAGTGTGTTTCCACCGCAGGAACCAGGATCTAAATAAAGTTCTGGGTAAATATTTGCCCCTCAGAAAGTCCCTGCTCGCATGGTAGTATTTTTTCAAAGGTCTGGAACTTTCGGGGGTGGGATTTGGGCGCTGAGCATGCTGATTGGTTGAGTTCACGCAGCATTGTATTTCAACCACCATATATTCGCATAATTTTGAAAATATTACTGTTATTGTGTCATGAAGTGTAGTTTTAAAAGTATTTGAGACGAGAATGTAGTTGTTTAAAACTCAAATCTGTGGTTTATTTATAAAGACAGCGCCTATTTAAAAATGAGTTTCGCTGATTTCGGAGATGTGAGCTCCACGCGATCAGCGGGCGCTCAGTGCTCATGTTTCCCGACAGGAACAGCCTCAACTCGGCTAGTCCTTCTGACATTTGCTGCTGCTCTGATGTCTCTGTAGTTGTTAAACATAAGATATAATTCTTAAAGGCCGTCCGCATATCACCCTGTAGCCCAAGGCTGGTTGCCCACTGAAGCCAAGCAGGGCTGAGCCTGGTCAGTACTTGGATGGGAGACCTCCTGGGAAAACTATGTTGTTGCTGGAAGAGGTGTTAGTGAGGCCATCAGGGGGTGCTCACCCTGTGGTCTGTGTGGGTCCTAACTCCCCAGTGTAGTGATGGGGACACTATACTGTCAAAAAGCACACGTTTTTCGGATGAGATGTTAAACCGAGGTCCTTATTCTCTGTGGTCATTAAAAATCCCAGGTTGTCTTTTGAAAAGAGTAGAGGTGTGGCCTTGGCATCCTGGCCAAATTTGCCTATTGGCCTCTGACCATCATGGCCCCTAACCATCCCCATATCTACTGATTGACTTCATCACTCTGTCTCCTCTCCACCAATAAACTGGTGTGTGGTGGGCGTTCTGGTGCTATATGGCTGCCGTCGCATCATCCAGGTTGATGCTGCATACTGGTGGTGGATGAGGAGATACCCCCTGACAATGTAAAGCACTTTGAGTGCCTAGAAAAGCGCTATATAAATGCAACAAATTATTATTATTAATTCATTTTTTGGTAAATCTAATAGGTCATCTTTGGTCAATTGAAAATGAAGAGGCAATACTGTTTGATATAATATTTGGTTTCATTGTAAAGCATGTATGTTCCCTGAACTACATTTCTGCGGCTATTAATATGTTTAAATGAAAATGAAAAGAGGCAGTGGTGTTTGATATCATATTTCGTCTTATTGTAAATACAGTGAGGAAAATTGCAGTAGCCAAGGCGAGCTGACTGACGTTATCAAGTACGCTGCTGTTTGCAGAATTACCGGACTTGCGTCATCCCGTCCCCTTGAGTTCACAAGTCTGAAGTCCGAACTACCGAGGATGCAAGTCCGAACTTTGCGCACTTAGTATTGAAAAATGGGTGCAGATCTACGTCACCAGACTATTTGCCTAATCTTCTCGGTACTTTAGATTGCGATGGAAACGCAGACAGCAACAGGTCTGGGGGGAAAAAGTTCCTGTGAAAAAAGTTCCTGGGACAAATTGTTCCAGGTAATTTGGGTGGAAAAGCGGCTTTTGATGGTGATCGTTTGTGGACTGCAGTCTTCATGTCATTCCACAGATATTCAGTGAGGTTTAAGTCTGGGCTCTGACTTTTTCTCCTTAAACCACACTCTTAAAAATAAAGGTGCTTCAAAAGGGTCTTCAAGCGATGCCATAGAAGAACCATTTTGGTTCCCAAAGAACCTTTCAGGTCAAAGGTTCTTTAAAAGAACCATCTCTTTCTTACCGTTTTGTAATCTGAAGAACCTTCTTTCGCCACAAATAACCTTTTGTGAAACAGAAAGGTTCTTCTGATGTTAAAGGTTCTTTATGGAATCATTTAGACAAAAAGGTTCTTCTATGTGTGGCAAGTGTAATGTTGTTACACTAGATTATTGAAATTATTATTATTAACTAATGGCACTAATGCAAGAGGCTTTTATTTTGAAATTTGTATTAGGGAAAATTGCACAGTGATGAATGGTCATGTGATCACAAGCACAATACTATTGTTTTATTTTTATTTCTTTATACATATATAATTAGTATTTCACTGTTACTGGTTTTGTTTTTCCCTTATGAAATTGTTAATCTATAAAATGTTCAGAAAGCACCCTTTACGTAAGTTTACGTCGTGTGTAAGTGCGAGGGTAGAGCTGATGTGATTTCCGGGCGCACTCTCTCTTTCGCGGGATGTCATTGCGATGAGAGGTATGTTTTATCAGCTCCTCGAAAAAGTGTTCAAATATGGTTAATTACTTACTGTTTATGGATCTGCTTTACGAAATGTGTTTGTTTGGTAACTTCTCTTTATTAAGAGATTAGTAATCCAAGTTATGAACGTTGTAAGAGCATGTTTAATCGAAGCATGAATGCATGTAATGGCTGCCATTACACGTGCAGTATGCTGCTGATTTTCGTTACATAACGATGCATACTTCGGTAAAACAGGGTTAAAAGTTTTATCTGTGTTATGTTATACATTTATGATTGTGTGAAGTTGTATCTGTTCACCTTTAATGATCCGTGAGAGGTTTGAATGTATTTCCTGTTATATGAATGTACATTGTAACAGTATGCAATGATTGACAGGCACAGCTAGACCAGATATTCTCCTGTTACTACCTGATGGTGTCTGTTATACTTTTATACAGGTATGTAAATGGATCATTATAGTATTGGTTTCTTTCCCTGTATTTTCTTCTCTCTTATATTATTGTATTTGTTTTTATAATTGTTATTGTATGTTATAATTCTCTCTTTCGCGGGATGTCATTGCGATGAGAGGCACAGCTAGACCAGATATTCTCCTGTTACTACCTGATGGTGTCTGTTATACTTTTATACAGATACAGAACTTGCGAAGTCGAAAGTAAACCACATGACAACCGCATCATGGTGTGAGGTCTCTTTTATTATCAACACACACAACGCAGAAGGAAACCCACTACAAAATGGTGCCGTGACCCGTCGTTTGGTTTGCTGGTAGCTGACCGCCTGGGATGTTGCAAGTGTGACCGTCTTTCCTGGGACTGTGGTGACATCATTGTTGATCTGCATGACTGGAGCGTTTCATCAGTGACTGGTTTGGACTCTGACTTCTTTATCTTTTGAAGGGATAATTCTTGCTGCAAACGAATTACGGACATTTGACTTTAAGGACTTTTGATTTTGGATCAAATTGTTTTTTTTATTAAGAAATTGAGAGTATTCGTTATGGCAGATGGCAAAGATGAAAGGTTGGCATTTGAACACAGCATAATGATGGCTGGTAGAGGAAGGGGTGCGCTACTAACCACTCCTGACAGAGGTTTTCAGTTTATGGGTTCCGAGTACGCAAGCACTGGGAGGGGTGGAACGCTGAGATCGTCAGTTGACGCTAGACCTGACATAAGTTGTAGTCCAATAACAAAACCTGGTAGGCCAGAGTGCACCAAACATGAATCAGGACTCTCAAATGACATGAGTAACCTCATCAGACAAATTGGATCTGAAATTGGCGAAGCTATCAGAGACAGTTTGTTGCAGACTAAACATTCAAGTCTGCCATCTAGTGGTTGTTTTGGAGAAGACGCTAGCATTTCTGACACTAAGATGCAGAATGCAACCATTATTGATGCTTCCAAATTAAATTTGGTACTGAAGTCTGAGATAACTGCTCCACCTTATTATCGCGGAGATGGTACAGATAAGTGTTCCATGATGGAGTGGGAAGAACTGATGCGAGTGTATTTAAACAAAAAACAAGTGGTAGACTCCGAAAGGGTTGAAGAAGTAATGAACAGACTAATGGGGAGGGCCAGGGACATCATGAAAGTCTGGCTGAGCAACAGAATGGTTACTCCGACTGTTGATGCTGTGTTCACAGTACTGAGACACCATTTTAGTGATTCCAGTAGCTCAGGAATGCCTTTAGCCGATTTCTACTCCGTGAAACCTTACTCTAATGAGAGCCCTCTGGATTATTGGATAAGTTTGAACAAAGCAGCTGAGGTGGCTGAGCAGAGCCTTAGAGAGGAGGGCAGAACCTTAGAAAATCGAAGCAGAGAACTGGCTGTAATGTTTATTCGACATTGCCCTGATAAGGAACTGTCTTTTGTGTTCAAAAGCAAACCTGCACAGTCGTGGACAGCTTCTGAGGTCCAAGAGAGATTGGATGAGATGCTTAGGGAACAGAAAGTGACGAAGCGAGTTGCGTGTCAACAAACAGCCAAAGTTCTTAAGCCCATTGATGATTCAACTTCTCTATCTCCTCATGGGTCAGAAACAGCCACACCAGCAACCGATAATAGCACTCTAGACAAAGTCCTGACCATGTTGGAAAAGGCTCTTGTGTGCAATGCACAATCTGTGCGAGGTGGTTGGCCCAAGAATTCTAACAAACAGAGCCGTGAATGTAGAGTTTGTACCAGCAAAGATCACAGTACTACTGCTCACTGCAAGATGTATAATCTCTGCTTTAAGTGTTTTTCTTCTGGGCATATGAGCTTCAATTGTGAGAAAACTGTGCCCAGGGAAAGCGCTGGCAGACAAAGATATGACGTGCCTCTGGGAAACTAGAGAGCCTCCATTGGGGGAGGGCAATGTGGGGCAAAATGAAAGTTCCTCCTTGGACACTGATGTTGAGTCAGTTTATTCGTTTTATTGTGAGAATGTAAGTAAAGATAAAACTGTGATTTTTCAAAATACTATTCAGTCAATGCGGAATGACAGTCTGTTTTATACCAGTGTTTTGGTACAGGACAAGGTTTGTCTGAGGGGGATGCTGGACAGTGGCTCCATGGCGACTACTTTGAGTGCCAATGTGGTACCTCAACTGAGAGAAGCTGGAATCCTGGATCAGGAGTTGTTTCCCCCGGCAGACATTGTCCTGGTTGGGTGCGGGGGGGAAGCAGACTAGTCCTGAAGGTATGTGTGATCTGAAACTTGAGGTGTATGGATTCAATTTTAGTGTCCCAGTCCTTATTGTGAGTGGACAGGTGGACCAGCTTATCATTGGTACCAATGTGCTGAAACCTCTGATCAGAGAGATGAAATCAAATGAGGGATTCTGGAGAGTTCTAAATAAACCAGACCAATCAAATCAGAGTGAAGACTGTCAGTTTCTGGGTATGCTTTCTAGCATCGAGAGGTGGAGGGGTAGTTCTATCCCTGACAAGGTTGGTACTTTAAAGTCCAAGTCTGCTGTGGTTTTGCAGCCAATGAGTGAGCACCTTGTCTGGGGTCGGCTGCCACCAGGGCTGAAACTCTCAGTGGGCAGCACAGTTGTTATTGAATCTAGTACTTCTCGCTGCGTCCATCGTAATGTGCTTATCGGTAGAGTGATCTCGCCTTTATGGGGCGACGGTTGGCTCCCGGTGAAAATGATAAACCCGACGAATTCTGAAATTGTGCTCCGCAAGAATGCAAAATTGGCTGATGTCTACCCATGCATTGCTTTGGAAGATTTTGATCATGTGCAAGAACAAAGAGTTTTCCAGAATGTAGCCATGAGTAGCAGCAGTCCTTGTGGTAGTTTATCAGCGAAGAGCTCAGTGACTGGTGCTAAGCACTTCAGTGACATTCGTTTGGATGAGCTGGGCCTCAAAGACTTAAACTTAAATGACTGTGAGGTGTCGCCTTTCTGGAGAACCAAGCTCATTGATCTGATAAAGAAATATGAGTGTGTTTTCTCTAGGCACTCGATGGATTGCGGTGAAGCAAAGGGGTTCTGTCACCACATTCGGTTGACTGATGACAGACCCTTCCGGTTACCGTATCGCAGAGTCTCCCCGGCGCACTATCAAAAGTTGAGAGACACGCTCGATGAGATGGAACAGATGGAAATAATCAGGAAATCGTCCAGTGAATTTGCGTCACCGTTAGTGTTAGTTTGGAAGAAGAATGGTGATTTACGGTTGTGCACTGACTTTCGGTGGCTGAACGCCCGTACGGTGAAGGACGCACATCCTCTCCCTCACCAAGCAGACGTTCTTGCGGCATTGGGGGGGAATGCTTTGTTTTGTACTATGGATTTAACATCTGGGTACTACAACATTCCTTTATATGAGGAGGATAAGAAATTTACAGCTTTCAGTTCCCCTCTTGGGTTGCATGAGTACAACCGTTTACCGCAAGGGCTCTGCAACAGTCCTGCTACGTTCATGAGAATGATGCTGACCATTTTCGGTGATCAAAATTTTATGAGTTTGCTTTGTTACCTGGATGATATGTTAGTTTTTGGTAAGACTGAAGAAGAAAGTTTACAGAGACTGGAGATGGTGTTTCAACGTCTCAGAGATCACAACTTGAAACTCTCACCCTCCAAGTGTAGGTTTTTGCGTAGATCAGTCAAATTTTTGGGTCACATTATTTCTCAGGAAGGAGTGGCTAGTGATCCTATGAAGTTAGAGGCTATTGTAAATGTGTACGAGAAAGACTTAATGGAATTTGATGGTGTTACCCCGTCTGTGGGAAAAATAAGGTCATTTCTGGGCATGGTTATATACTATCAACATTTCATTGAAAATTGTTCTATGATTGCAAAGCCTCTCTTTCAGCTGATGACCGGTCAGAAGAGACCTAGGAAGGGGAGGGGTGTTGGAAAAAGGTCAGGAGCTGTCCGGAAGCTCACTCCTGATGATTGGACTGATGAATGCAGAGGGGCGTTCGAGAATCTTAAGACTGTGCTGGTAAATCAGGTCTTGCTTGCTCACCCTGACTTTTCAAGACCATTTATACTGTCAGTGGATGCTTCGACGAGTGGACTTGGGGCCGTGCTCTCCCAAGTTCAGGAGGGTCATGCGGTTGCGAGGCCAATTGTCTTTGCATCAAAGTCACTTAATCATGCTCAGTCTAAGTATCCGGCTCATAGACTCGAATTTTTGGCAATGAAATGGGCCATTTGCGATAAATTCAGTCATTGGCTTCGTGGGCACAGGTTTACGGTTTGGACGGATAACAACCCGCTCAAGTATATCTTGACCAAACCAAAGCTTGATGCCTGCGAGTAGAGATGGGTTGCGAAGCTAGCCCCTTTTGAATTCGACATACAATACATACCCGGATCGAAAAACGTTGTAGCTGATGCGTTGAGCCGAGAGCCTTTTGCTGCTTCCAGGATCCTACACAGGCTGACCAGAACACCATATGACATCTTGAGGCATGAAGCGGAGGCGCTTGGGTTTGAGCGGGTGCAGGGTATGTTTCATTTGTCCTGTGAACGTGCAAATGAGGATGTTGTTGAGGAAATGTCTGGGTCACAGAAGTGTCATGAAGTGACTAACCTGGTTCAAAGTTTTGCTGGAGGGAAAGTGTCCTGTGAGGAGATGTCAGCTGTGTTCCGTTCTCATTGTCACTGGGAAGAAGGTGCAGCAGCTAGAGCAGTCGCATATGTTCAGCATTTGAGGGGTTTGGAGGATGAGGCACAGTGCCCACTCAGTAAGTTTACCCATGATGAGCTGCTCGACAGGCAATGTCATGATCCAGTGATTAGTAGGGTGAGGTTCTTTGTGGAGCGAGCTAGACGTCCTTCTAGGAGAGAAAAGGTTAATGAGTCAAAAGAAACTGTACGAACACTCAGACAGTGGGGCAAATTTACAATCAGGTTAGGTATACTTTACCGTGTGTCTAAGAGTCCTGTGACCAAGAAAAATTCTTACCAGTATGTTGTGCCGGCAGCTTTAAGAGGTTTGGTCCTGAAAGGGGTGCATAATGACGCTGGTCATCAGGGCCAGCACCGCACTCTTTGGCTAACGAGGCAGAGATTTTACTGGAGCTCTATGGAGAAAGACACAAAACTGTACGTGTCGCAATGCAAGAGATGTGTGTTGAGTAAAACTCCTGAACCGGAGGCTAGAGCACCTCTTGTGTCGATAACTACAACAGCACCACTAGAGTTGGTTTGTATCGATTTCTGGACGGCTGAGGATGTCAATAACAAGTCAGTTGATGTGTTGGTAATAACCGACCACTTCACAAAGCTTGCATGTGCGTACGTTTGTCCGAATCAAACTGCAAAGTCTGTTGCCCGTGTTCTGTGGAACAATTTCTTTTGTATATATGGGTTTCCAGCACGAATCCATTCTGACAAGGGTGCAAACTTTGAAAGTTCTCTGATTGCAGAAATGTTGAAATTTTCTGGTGTTTCCAAATCTCATACTACACCCTATCACCCTATGGGTAACGGTCAAACTGAAAGGTTTAACCGTACTCTTGGGGACATGATAAGGTCCTTGCCTCCGAGGTCTAAAGCTAATTGGCCTCAGATGTTGAACACGCTGACTTTCTCATACAATTGTACCAGGCATGAAACTACTGGCTACCCACCATTCTTTTTGATGTTTGGCCGTACCCCGAGATTGCCAGTGGATGTTTTGTTTGAGAGTGTAATTTTGGATGGGGGGACTGTCGATGTGAGTAAATATGTCCAGACTCTGGGGAAGGATTTAAGGGAGGCAATGTCACTTGCACAACAAAATGCACGACAGCAGCAGAACAAACAGGCTGAACATTATAATCGCAAGTGCAAGGGTCATTCATTAGAGTTGGGTGATAGAGTCCTCCTGGCAAACAAAGGGGAAAAAGAAAATTAGCAGATCGTTGGGAAAGCACAGTGTACATTGTTGTGGGTAAGAACTGTTCTTTGAATACGTACAAGATTCGCCACCCTGTTAATGGTCGTGTCAAAACTGTGCATCGGAACCTGTTAATGCCTGTAAACTTTTTACCATTGCCTGCTTGGGAGGATTCAGTGAGTTCGGAATGTGACTTGAGTTCGATCGGTGATTCGTCAAGTACTGACGTCCAGAAAAGTAGCACTGTAGACAGAACTTCTCGATGGATTGCTGATTTAGATGTAGTTGCAGGGTTGGATAATAGTGAACTGAAAGATGATGTAATTCACAGTGGTGAACATGAGATTTGTGATCATGAAGTGGGGCAACAAACTGAACGGGTTGAAGGGGCAGAGTGTCAGGGCATTTCTCAAAGAATGTCCAATCCTTCAGTGTCCTTGTACATTGCATCAAATGATGAGACATCATTTATATCAGATGTTCAGAATGAAGACCGTGTATCCCAAACTATCACACCTGTTGTTGAGCATGGTTGTGATGTTTCAGCAATAGTGAGAGAGATACCTGTGGGTTCATCTCAAAATACTACATATTCTTGTCGCAATGTAGGAGAATCTGGTGAACAGCAGAGAACATGGACGAGATTTGGTAGACTGATTAAACCTGTAAGTAGATTGATACAAACAATGTCAACTCAAAAAGTTTGTCCTGTTCTGGAAGTTTAACCTTGTTTCTTATGTCTTGTTTTTGTTGTTTCCAAGTGTATTTAATTGAATGTACACCTCTTAATTTGACATGGGTGGAATTACCTTTTATGGTCTATAACACGAGGTTGCTTAAGAAGATAAGCATAGAGGGTGACTGTTAGTGTATGTCATTATTGAAACTATGTATATGGCATGGTTTTTCAAATGATAGATTCGGGATTAGCTACCCTTGATTTATCTAAATCTTCAAAGAGATAGCTTTTCAGCTGTATAACCTAATGTGGTTTTATTTAACTGACACGCTGATATGTCAAGATGTTGGTTTGTTCGATAATCTAGTGTAAAACAGTGGGGGTGGATGTGGCAAGTGTAATGTTGTTACACTAGATTATTGAAATTATTATTATTAACTAATGGCACTAATGCAAGAGGATTTTATTTTGAAATTTGTATTAGGAAAAATTGCATAGTGATGAATGGTCATGTGATCACAAGCACAATACTATTGTTTTATTTTTATTTCTTTATACATATATAATTTGTATTTCACTGTTACTGGTTTTGTTTTTCCCTTATGAAATTGTTAATCTATAAAATGTTCAGAAAGCACCCTTTACGTAAGTTTACGTCGTGTGTAAGTGCGAGGGTAGAGCTGATGTAATTTCCGGGCGCACTCTCTCTTTCGCGGGATGTCATTGCGATGAGAGGTATGTTTTATCAGCTCCTCGAAAAAGTGTTCAAATATGGTTAATTACTTACTGTTTATGGATCTGCTTTACGAAATGTGTTTGTTTGGTAACTTCTCTTTATTAAGAGATTAGTAATTCAAGTTATGAACGTTGTAAGAGCATGTTTAATCGAAGCATGAATTCATGTAATGGCTGCCATTACACGTGCAGTATGCTGCTGATTTTCGTTACATAACGATGCATACTTCGGTAAAACAGGGTTAAAAGTTTTATCTGTGTTATGTTATACATTTATGATTGTGTGAAGTTGTATCTGTTCACCTTTAATGATCCGTGAGAGGTTTGAATGTATTTCCTGTTATATGAATGTACATTGTAACAGTATGCAATGATTGACAGGCACAGCTAGACCAGATATTCTCCTGTTACTACCTGATGGGTGTCTGTTATACTTTTATACGGTATGTAATGGATCATTATCGTATTGGTTTCTTTCCTGTATTTTCTTCTCTCTTATATTTTGTTTGTTTTTGATAATTGTTATTGTTGTTTCAATTCTCTCTTTCCGCGGGATGTCATTTGCGTTAGAGGCACAGCTAGACCAGATATTCTCCTGTTACTACCTGATGGTGTCTGTTATACTTTTATACAGATACAGAACCTGCGAAGTCGAAAGTAAACCACATGACAACCGCATCATGGTGTGAGGTCTCTTTTATTACCAACACACACAACGCAGAAGAAAACCCACTACATATGGCATCGTGAAGCACCTTTATTTTAGAGTGCACTGGGTGTCATTTGCTTTGTGTTCCCGTTGGAAGGTAAACCTTATTCCCATTGACAACTTTCTCACTCTTTGGCATAAATTCCTGCAACTGCTTCAGATTTGCTGTAGGCCTCTTGGTAGCCTCTCTGACCAGTTTCTTCCTGGCACTTTTCTATACTTTTCTATTTCTATAATTTTCTAATTCTATACAATTAATGATGTACAGGATAATGCAATTAGCTGCTAATTTTCACAAATTAAACCCTGACAGAGGTCTTCTGTCTTCTGTAACCTTAAGGAGAGACCACACATGATCACAGTCTTTATTCTGAAATATTTGACCACTGAATGTCACAAAAGCCATGTAATTGTATTTGAACACTGAAACAAGTTTAAAAACACACACAAGAAAAATAATTAAAGAACAGTTAGAATAGAAATAAATTTCACAGGGACTTTGATGTCGTTCCATACACATGACTCTCGATGGAAACACAAAAGTTAAATGAATGAGCCGCTGTTTTGTTTTTTTTAGCTGAGGCTATTATCATTTTTATTTATATAATGTAGGTCTATTATATATACCTGTTACTGTAAAATAGTGATTGTTCGAATTTGCAAATAAAACAAAGATTATTTTGGTTTTATTTACAACTTTTTTTTCTGTATTTAAAATTTTATTTAAATTCAATGTCGTTTCTTTGTGATTATTTGTACAATTTACTAGCAATTTCTGAGTGAAAATTGTTTCAAAGTAAATCATACACCATTTCACATTCAATTATGATTTACAATAGTCATGCAAATGATGCGATATATTTTAAATTAAAAATGGCTAAATCGGATTAAAAAATACTAAATAATAATTTTTGTATCACTGGAGATTACTATCAGATATGCAATACCTTGCAGTCATTTACTGTTTAATCTGACACGTGTTAAGTTCAAACTAAAGTGTACTGCTATATGCACTGGCAAGAATTTATGGTAAACTAAAATGTACTGCTTTAATGTCATTTCTGATAAAACCTGCATTTTGTGTATTTAAATATGTTTGCAGTTACACATTTGTAATGATGAAGTTGCCTTTTAGCAGATTTAAAATACATTAACTTTAAACATAACACACTACATTTAAAATTATAATCAAGTACTTTACATGTGCTTTGGTATGTTAGTCAGCACATCAAATAACCGTTCTTTAAAGTACAGCAAAATATTAATACAACTTAGTGATTTCAAATGTACTTTGAAATAAAACTTAATTTGACCTCATTACAAAAATGTTTTTTGTTCTGTAGTTAAGTGTGTTAAGAAGCAGTTGTACTCACTTTAATTACACTTAAATGGCCTTTTATTTCATTAATATTAGATTATCTACAAGTACAGCTTTTTACAAATATACTTTTACAATGTACAGTGTACATTAAATACAATTAAGAGTACACAAAGAGACACATATTGTGCTTTTGAAGCTTTTTATTGAAAAGGGCAATGTTGGCATTCCTCAAAATGCATCCTTTTATTGTCCAATTGTAATTTGTGGATGAACTAACCCTTTATCTTGATCAGTTCTCTAGTGATTATACTGTACATTTTGTTGGTTCATTGTCTACACTGTGCACATAAAGCAACTGAAAACATCATCCTGCATATGTTTAATGAATGTACCCTTGTCTGTCTTGACTGCAGCATGAATTTAAAACAACAATGGACTTACGCCAGACTTTTTTTTTCCACATGACAACAGCCTGTGTCCCGGTTCATGCACAAACATACACAGCCACCAGACAGAAGAGTGAATCACTGCAGCAGGAGTCTTACTCTTAAAGCAGAGCTAATGTAATATGACACATTCTTTCCTCAACAGGCCCACATGTCACATGTATGCACTGTGCCACTCTGCAGTCCTGTTCTTTCACCTCACTCCTGCTGTCTGTTCAGGTCACCTATCAGTCCACCTTGGCTGGGTGTTGCTGCCCATAGTCAGGCCTGAAGCCCCATGTGACCCGTGCAGCCAGTTCCAACAGCCCCCCTGACCAGATTCATCATCCGAGATCTTACCGACCAATCCACTGTGACAGAATAAGGACCTGAGCCTATGCGAGTGCCTGTTTGTGCACGAACAAGCCTTGACAGTGGTGCTGACTAAAAGAACACATCTTCATGTAAACCGACGAGCATGGCTATTTTTTGACAATGGTAAACATGGCCAGCTGACATACAGTGGAGAGGCAAAACTTGCAACCAAAAGTTAAGCAGCTCTACAATACAACTGTGAAATCACCCCTAGCTTTCCCTAAAGTGTACAACTCTGATCCAACAATATGTTGGTGCCAGAGACGGTGCCCATTCTGGCTCCATTCTGCAAGAAGTTTTAGAATATATGGAAGTAGTTTCTGTTAGCATTCCCTTTCATCTCAATATCAGTCGCTTGGCTGGTGCATGCAAGTAGGTAAAAAACATTTAAATGCATTAAACATATGTGGTGAAATATCAACTATTAAAGGTGCAGTATGTCATATTGACAGCTACCGGTTGAAATGGGTAGTGCACTCCAAATTCAAAATAATGCTCCCCCCCCCTTCAGACTCGACACACACACCAGGAACGAGCGTAACTGACAATGTAAGATGACAAGCCTTACACTGTTGCAAATATTTAATTTATGCCCTGTTAATATGCCTCTTGTCATAGAGCTTTTTAGTTGGGTGCCGGGGATTTTTAGATCAGGTAGAATGTGCGATCACTGACCCAATACGTTTGCTTACTTCCATGGCTGCATCACACTGTGTTTTCCGCCAACTGGCAACCCGAACTGTCTAAATATTATTGGGTAAATTGTCACACTGTCCCAATATTACTGGGCGGAATCACACAGACCAAAACAAAAATAGACATTCTGACACAGAATGCACATCTTCAAATTAGAATAACTGGCTGTAGCATTGTTTTTCGAAGAAACAATTATGTGAACTTAACATGTTTCCTAAATATCTGCAAATATCTGTTTTTATGCTTTAGTGCAGTCAAAAAAATTACATACAGCACCTTTATACAGTTCCTTTTTTATTTGATATGTTAATTGTTTTATTTTTTCACACTTTTGAATAAAGTAGTTCACCCAAAAAATGAAAAATCTGCCATGATTTACTCATCTTCATGTTGTTCCAAACCAGCTCTTTCTTCTTTGCGCAAGACAAAAGAAGAAAAAAATGATGTTTTGATCGTTTGTCCATATTATGAAAGTCAACAGAACATATACACGCCTAATTTAAAATCATAAGTATGCTACATGATGTAACATTTTAGAAGAGAATATAAAAGAGAATGGTTGTTTAAACTAATGAGCATTAAGTTGTGTCATCAGCAATTTGTTTCTCTTCGTGCAACTATTGCTGTCACGAGAGATCGTCAGCATGACATCCGAGCAGAGATGTCACTTGGACACATTTCTAACCAGCATGCTTCTTGCAATTATCACCGGTGATCGATTATGCACAGATTTTGCTCATCTCAAACAAGCCTAATGGTTAACTGATTAATTAAGCATACACCTGTCGCTACGAAAGATTAGGTGTGCCAGTGCGTAAAGAAAATCCATAGTTTAAATCCAACTCTTCTTCTATCAGAGAAATAAATAATGCATGGCCCGTGGCTAAAAGTAGTAATTAGTTGCTAGTGAGTATTAAAGTGAGAATAAAAAAGCCCCCGCTTTAAAATAATCGCATTTTGTTGCTTTGCAGCCTGAAATGAAGATAAACAAAGTTTTTGTTTTATCCAGCTCTATTTACTTCATGCCACTTTAACATCCAACGAAAATAGCACCCCAACATGTCAAAAAAAAGGACAAGAAAATACAGAATACTGTGTTGGAAAAGATCCCCCCCCTTTTGTCAGTATCTTTGTTTAACCAACCTTTGTGCTTTGATTATCTCTTTCTAAGTCTGTTGGGATTTGCTCTACTAACGTTGCCCCGTCCCACTCTTTCTTTGCAATATTTGCCCACTCAATATTTGCAGAACTGCTCAAGTTCAGATAAATTTGATGGTGAGCGTTTGTGGCCTGCAGTCTTGGGTTGAATATGGGCCTGCTAGCTCATGCAGGACATTCCCCTTTTTTCTCCGCCCACGGTGTGCTCAGTTTTTGCTGTGTGGATTGGATCTTTCATGTTTGAAGGTAACAGGATATGTCTTTCTATTATTTTTTAGATGAGGGGTCTCTAGTACTTATTTACTATTGGGAGGGGTGCGAAAACGGTCACTGGATCCGTGTGCCTTTAATACACCCATCACATGTACAGTGTTGACGTCAATGAATTTGAGCATAGTTTGTGCAACACTCGTCGCCATTTACATTATACCGTATGGAATTAATGAGAAATGCCGAATCCGGTACTCCCCCCTGTCACAAAAAGTATTCGACTCTCTTATACACGTCTTTTTCGTTTTTTGCTGTAACTAAAATATTAAATCCAAAAGTATGCGTTGAGTTGTCAAAACCTGTTGGAACCTTAGCATATAGGCGTTCAATTTCATTAAACTCGATACTACTTATCCTCCTAACAGGGTAGTGACACTTTTTACCTTATTCAGAGACGCAGTACATAGATTCTCCTCTTGTGCATACAATGTAAAGAAATCATGTGCCTCTGGTCTCCATTTCCCACATACTGCCAGCGGAAGCGTTCGATTACCATTACGTTTTTTTATTAGCTAACTTGCAGACTTGCCTTCTAGTGGCTTTTGGTAAACCGTCTACCCATTGACTACTTCTGAGTTCTTACCAGCAGGTTGGAGTTTTGTTTCATGATAGCTTTATCTGGTTTAGGTCGAGCTCGTCTTTGTACTAAATACAATAGACTACGGCCTGCTTCCGCTGAGCACACGCGACGAGCACCATTACTGCACACAGAGATCGAAGATCGTAGCAGCGAACCACAGCAACCTGTGGCCCACAAGTGTCCTCCACCCTCCAACCTTAATTTAGGTCGTTTGCTCACTATCCTAAATATGACCCAATTAGCATCTTCAATTTAGCGGCCCGTTCCCGCCCGACAGAGATACTTCAGAAACTTCTGTACGTATATTATGACGAATGAGTGCGCGTGGTTTCACATGTGATACTGTCACACTGTTCGTACCATTCTTTAGCTTTTGGTTTTAAACCGTTTCGTATCATTCCAAGCGAACTCGACCAGCTTAGTTCAATTGTGATTTCTTTTGTAATTCGCCTGTGGTGGAAAGGTATCATTAAAGTCCCACACAGTTTACCATGATTTACTAGGGCCTTTGGGGACGAAAATCGCTGCCGAATTGACTTCGTGGTCGTTCTTAGATTTTCCGATTCTGAGCTTAGATTTTAACAGAAGATGGCACTCTAATCTAGTTTTTATCCGCACCAGTGTCAAATGCTCATTGACGAAGCGTGCTAAGAGTTTGTGCGCCTCGGACTGAGCCATGTCTTCAACCTCAGCTCAGAATGCTTTTATGACACAAGATTAATGTAAACACAGCCCACTGTGAACACCTTTGTAATTCGCTTCAACCTTTTCGAATTGTACGAATGATTATTTTAGGTTCACGTGTGGTTAAGGATTTGGAAACAAGCAGAGCACGGCTGTTTCTAACGCAATGCAATGCCATCTGCTGTTCAAAACTAAGCTCAGAATCGATTCAAGAAAGAATCGCGATGCATTCGGAAAATCTCACAATCGATGCTGAATCATTTCTCGATCCGAATGCACTCGTGTATTCATTTTCCCAGCCCTAGATTTTACCATATTAACTGTTTTTAATGTGTATTATTTGTAGTTAAAGCACAGTAATACACCACTTACCACAGTAACGCAGTTTTAATGTGGTATTTGTAGTTAAAGCACAGTAAGCACATCACTTGCCATGCCTTTAATACCTTTTTGTAATATAGTAATTTAATATTTTTTTCTGACTTTTTTTTTAGTTTCTTCAGATCACATACATATCCATCTCCTACAAGCCTTAGAGTCGAACAGCTCTTTATGAAGACATTTCTCGCAAAAGCTCTTTCTCTCTTTTTTCTTTCCCATTTTACTGAACTGTAAACCATAACACATTTACACATGTATGCTCTCTCTCTTCCTTTCTCTTGTTCATCATGACATATTTTCATAGCTCCGAATCAAATTTAGATTTGGAACTCGGCGACCGAATCTCCTATACGGAACTTGAAGATTTGCCCGGGAACGAGTCCTTCAAAGAGTTAACCCTTCACAGGTAATGTTGAACACATTTAGTTATAACTCATTTAATTTAATGAATTTATTCTTACTTTATGTGATAAAAACCTTCCTTCTAGTCCATCCTCTCAAATATTTTGGTCACAGATCATTTATAACACACTGTCTCAAAATCTATGTATTAAAACAACAACACTCTTCTTTTTATTCTTTGTGTTCAGCTGAAAAGTAAACCAAGAGGTACCTGTACTCTGGTCAAACCTGTCTTGTTTGTGGAGAGGGATGACTTTGGCCATCTTCGTGAGTTTAACAGGAGAACCATACGCTGAAAGGCAAACATTTCCAATGGTACTCTACGTTGATCCTGAGCACCTTTGGACTGACTTTACTGCAGTTACTTTTGCACAGCATTTGATGTTTTGTAAACTTAGTTTACATATCCCATAGCCCCATCAGGAGGAACCCTCACAAAGTGTTAAGTAACGCTTTATAATACAACCCAAAGAACTACGTAAGTATACTGAATTTATGTTTATGTTTCTGTACTTGTAGTGTACCTATAAAAATGTACGTTCGGTGATAAGGAACATGTGTTACATTTGTGGTATAAGGGGTAACACCTATATGCAACCTGCAAAGACCATGTGTAAGTAACTGAATTACAGCGTAAACATTTTATTATTGATAGTGACCTATTCAGTCTCTGTGGATTGTAGGGTAATAATATGGTATCTTTGCGGGTCACAACCTGTAAATTAAATCCATTATGTACTGTAAGATATTTTTGAAAACCATTCTAATAGTACATGGTATCATGGCCTACAACAATCTTATGTTTGGGAGGATTTATAAGAGTTATATACTTGTTTTTTATATCTTTATTTGGTATTTATTATTGGCCTATATCTCCTTTATAACTACCCTTCTATTATTTAAAGAACATAGTGGAGGGACATTACTGAATCACAGAACTGGACATCTAGTGAACTAGTCTGATTTTCTGCTACGATGGATAATTCACCTAGTCCTATTACCTTGAAAGCTTATTCGTCGATCTCAACACCGTCACCCACAACTTCTTCAACACCACTATCACCAAATAATCTGTCATGATATACCATCAAGGGTCAATGCGCTAAACAAGCTACCTCTTTCCAGCTGGTCGCAAAGAAAAAATACATGATACAACATTTGTTTTTCAGTGGATGTATACTGTTGTGTTTTTATAGCAAATAAATGTAGAGGGTTTAGTTTGGCCATCGAACAATTAAATTAAAACTAGTGAAATATTTTTCTCTGTAATTACTGTGCAAATATAAACTTGTTCTGTGTTTAAGTCCAACTTTTTCCTCCCTTCTTCCATGTAGTTACAGGGTAAATACAACATTTGTGGGCTGTAAATTAAAGTGGTGCTCTGTTCCCCCCTTGTTCCACGTAGTTACAGGGTAAATACAACATTTGCGGGCTGTAAATTAAAGTGGTGCTCTTTTCCCCCCTTGTTCCATGTAGTTACAGGGTAAATACAACATTTGCGGGCTGTAAATTAAAGTGGTGCTCTTTTCCCCCCTTGTTCCATGTAGTTACAGGGTAAGTGGCTACAACAATTGCTCTGAAACTTCAGTAGGTCATACATACATACATTATAAATCAGGTAATATATCAATAAACAAGGTGGACTGTTTTATTTAATTCAAATATTGTTTGAAATTTACTATAGGCCTACTTGTGTGTTAAATTAACCCAAAATGGGTTTTAAAATTAAAATCACACACAATATGACAACAGTAACAACACAGGCAACATACAGCCTAATAAAAGATTAAAATGTATTACACCAGTTCAGAACAAAACAAAGCAACTGCATACTTATACAGCTTATACAGTTTTAAAAAGCTTGTTTAAGAACAAATGTAAGATTTTGTTCAGTTTGTTCATGTTTTTCACCCACTGAAGAAGTTAAACTATTATGACCAAAACATCACGCCAATAAACACACAGTAATAAATACTGAAAGTCAAGATTGAACTGTGTATTATAGCGAACTCACAGGATTTTACCATCTTTGACTTTACCGTTTTGATCCATGTCCTCAAGCACCATTTGACTAACGTTAGTTCACAGTTCCCGGTTTTACCGCTCATCAGTCGCCGCTCAATGTTATGAGAACATACTCCAGTTAGTTTAAAAAATCTCTCTCCTCTTCACTTCGATTAGTTTTCTTGTATTTTCGACACATATTCCTGTCATTAGCGCTACAAACACGGATAGACTCGTCTCATGCGCCATTCCAGCTGTTTCCAGTTCGCGCTCACCACATTCACTGCTCCAGTTTTAAAGGAACTACAGACAGTTTCAAAGTTGTCCCTCGTCTGCGCTTTGAATCGTTTTCTCCTATTTTTCCACATGTTCCCGTCTTAAGCACCTCAGTCACGGATTTCGTCGCACACAGAACAGTTAACTTTTGAACTCACGTGACTTGCTGCATGCTCTGCCCTCTTTCACGTCCTCCACATTCCTAACCCAGCAACGTCGGGTTACTTATTATCAACCCAAATTGGATCAAATCAAGCAAGTTTCCTAACCCAACAGTCTCAACCGAGCGTTTGGATTGAAACTATTACCAGCGTGTTTTATATGTGTAAGCTCTAAAAAAAGTATACGGTGTATGTTTTTGCTAAATCACTTGCAAATGTAAGATTGTTGTTAGGTCATACATACCACATAATATAAGAATAGGTACCCCTTGGTTTCAAAATACTTACAGTATAAATGATATGTAATTTTACAGGTTATTACCCCTTTATTCCACAAACTTCGCATATTATTCCCTTATACAAACACGGAGGTACTGAATAGGTACACTAATTACAAAAAAGTTAAGCTGTAAATTCAGTTTACTTACTTATTCTTTTGGGTTGTAGTCGAACCGGTACCAAGTGTTACACTGTAAAAAATGGAACAAGCTATCTACTTAAAAAAAAAAATGGTAACAATATTGCACTTACTATTTTTGAGTAGTTTTTAAGGCTTGATTGTGTTGGATGCACAGCCGAAGTAGCACGTCCAACTCAGAAAGAACCGAATGAGCCGGTTCAACCACTGTCGAAGTTTGCCGAGGATTACCGAGGACTCAACAAGAGCCGAATGAGCCGTGGCGAAGTTTGCCTAGGATTACCGAAGATTCTGGTTGAGTTGACGATACTGTGCAAGCCTGAGGTGTGTACTGGAAATATGCTTATTATGACTACTGTTATTGGATAACATTTTATTAAACCTGCAAAAACCTTTCTGTTGAGTCATGTAAATACATTTTACATTTTACGCCAGGAAATCTCGTTTCATGCTGAACTCATCAAAATGACCACAGCTGATCATAGTTGAAAGTCAAATGGCTTTTTGTGCACTATTGAGAAGGTGATTAGCTACACCTGATTGAGTTTACAAGTCATTTTTGAGAGGAAGGGGTGATCCTTTTACCAACTCAGTGATTCTGGTTTATAATTTTATGAGGACATTTTGGTGTTTTATCTTTCATTTGGATGTTATAAGTTGCACTGAGTAAATGCAGCTGTATAAAACAAAAACTGTGTCTGTCTTCGTTTCAGGCTGCAAAGCAACAAAACGTGATCATTTTAAAGTGGGGTAATAAAAATGTTAATGATCCTAGTAAACTTTGGAAGCTGGTTAAATGATCATTAGGATCACCTCTGCAATTGATTTATTAAAGGCAAATCATGATGAAATGAATGGTTAACATAAGGTAGCAGATGCTTTTAATAATAATTAAACTAATGTAAGTTTAACCACTTATTCAGGTATCCATTTTGATGATAAATATAATGTGACCATCCCTTTAAGTTGGAAAAGAAACTATTTTAATTTACTCCCCATTTCCCCCACTCAGGTCTGTAATATATACAGTTATATTATACTATATATATATCTTTTATATATATTATCTATATTATAAATATAGCTTATATATATATAATATACTGCTGAGCGACAGCGAGACCCATTGCCACTATTTTTAACTTAGTCCAAGCATGTGTTCTTTCATGGATCTATTTTGGGCCAAGTATAGTTTCTCTTTCCTAATGATATTGGTGTACAGTAGGACTACAAGCCAGACACTTTTATGTGGATTATGCTCATCATTTACAGTATGGCTCCAGCTTAAAAGTGGCAATGGATTCCTTACATTACAGACTGTTTTTAATTTAACTTGTTAATTTAAAATTAATGCTAAATACCAAAAATACTAAATATACGGCTTTTTTTTTTACACAATCCAGGTTATCATAAGTTTTTCTTTTACTGCTATAAAAAGATTAGTTCAATGTATCTTTTTTGTCAGTAATATTGAAGTATGGTGATAGAACAATTTTTTAATTTATAATGCAAACCGTTGGCTTTTTTATTTCAAAAACGCCTTGATGTGATATATCTTATATATATATATATATATATATATATAATATAGCTAATCCTATATATATCTATACTACCATACACACATTGTACATGACCAATGGTTTTCACTTGGCCTTAAAAGGAAAAAAAAAAACATGTTAATTTTTATTTTTATTCCCACACAGAGCTAGGTAGATCTGTCATTTTTGTGTGGAATATACCTCAAATCCTGCTGGGCTGGAGAATGGCAAGATAATGCACAGACCATACAGTTTACTCTGCTTACCAGATGCTACACAAAAGTAGATCATACAAAACTAAATTGGTGATTTTTCACTGTGTAAATCTTGACAGTAGTTCAAAGAGGGTTTGCACTGATTCAAGCTGTTAGTAAATCTGACCCTACGACTCAGAGACCACAATGGCTATGTTTGTTTGAGGACAGGTTATGTAGTTGAATAGTTAGTTGTATCATTTGGTTCTAAAGTCAGAGATATAAGCTGATTCTGAGAGAGGTTAATCAGCTGATCTTCAGCTGAGAACTGACTCTGCATTTACCCCATTTCTGCAGACAAAGAAAGCAAGGATCGGATGTAGATACGGCTGTGAAATATAAACTGTAACCGCAAGATGCCACACACGAGACCTGCAGTAGTAACCCAAAGGTGAGGCACATTCCATGAGAGATTGACAAAGTCTTGCAAATCAGTTTCTTACTAAACACAAAAACAAACAAAAAATAAGAACTGTATGCACTCATGGGTAATAGAGCAATGCAAAGAGGCAATGGATTAGGAAAATGACTTGTTTTCATCTCATCACCGTTCATTATTTCAAAGAGAATAAGGCATTAGGACAGTTTTTCCCTGATAAACAAATTCTGATTAATTTCCTTGGTAAACAAAGCCTTACAGCTCTGTTTGCAGTGAGATTATTTTAGAATTCCTATACAACTGAACAAAGCTATGACTGATTTGTTTCTCGACTTTAAGGGGAAAAATAATCATGAAACTACAAAGCAACTTGAAGCGACGGAGAAAAGAGAAAACGGTGAAAAGTAGTGGGGGGACTATGACTGCCTACTCGCTCATCCATACATGGGTAATCAACAGTGTTTAACACTGAAAAATTAAACATTTAACGCCACAAAACATTTTTCAGTTACATGCTATTTCTATAAACCTTAGTCAGAGTAGAGGCGGTATTAAAGCTGCCATCAAGCTGTGAGCGAGGAATTCAGAATGTTCTCAGGGAAACATATTATTGCTCACATGTCGCTTTTTCAAAAGACTTACTCTTTTAAGCAATTCACTCCCAACCCACTTAAAAAGAGTACGTATTAGACGGTGTATATATATGGTTTATATATATATATATAATATTTACTTAATCTATATCTATAATATGTTGTTGTGTGTGTCACACTGGGTTAAAGGAAAACCACAGGAAAGTATGGTATGATCTTTTCAAAAGTCTTCATAATCCACTTATTCCCTGGCAGAGGCAGACAACAAAACAAAACCTCTCCATAACCGTGACCGTACAACTGGGACTCAGAAACGCACTTAATACAAAGCAATGAGGGGTTAATGTTAACACCTGTCATATCAAATTAATGACCTTCACACTGATAGGGGTGGGAAAATCAAGAAATGACAGGGAAACTACAGATATAAACTAAAAGTCCATGAACTGAACTACTAACTGAACATATTCGTGGCTAACGCCCCCCCTCCGGAAGGACGTGACCTCACGCTAGATCGTGCATTTCAGCCTGATCCTCCGGCCCACCTTATTTATGCCTTTAGGGTCTGTCCTTCTTGCCAATAGTAATAACTTCTCTATGTTACGTATTAAACCATGGTTCCGCCGAGGTAACGAGAACGCTGGCGTCGAGATCGCTTTGGTAACCCCTTGCCGTGACCGCGTTTTGAGCACGTGTCAAATCCTCCATGGGGCAGCGTCTGCACTTCACGAGCAGGGTGCCGTAAGCCCCTAAAGCATAAAAGCGCACCTTGCCGTCTCCCGCGCAAACCAGCTTTCGATGAAGTACGCATGGAGGTCAGTATCCCGTGCGATAATGAGTACAGACAGCATTCTCGTTCTCCCCTCGGGGACCTTTTTCATAAAAAATTAAACGTAAAACCCCTTAAGGGAAGGAATAAGAAAAAAAGGGAAAGTTCCCATTCAGGAACTCGAGCTGCGTCGAGATCCGCTTTGTGACGAGAATACCCCTGCGCTATAGCACCAAGATCCTGCCTTTTGTGTGTTCTATGAGCACATACGAATAGAGAACTTGGGAACCTGGGGTAGATGCCAGTTCTAGGTTGTAAAAGTGGACAAAAGTGTGTGGAGAGGACCAGCCCGCCGCAGTACAAATGTCCTGCAAGGCCACACCCAGGGTGAAAGCCTTGGAGGCCGCCATACTCCTGTTCGAGCGCGCTCTGACCCCCATAGGTGACGGGAAGCCAGAGGACTCATAGGCTAGTGAGATGGCCTCGACCACCCCACCTACTCATGGTCTGCTTGGTCGCCTGCCCTGGAAGTGTCACTCCGTTCCTGAATATGCGGACAAACAAACAAAAAGCGATCTGCCTAACTCCACGGGGAAAACAAAAAAAAAAAAAAAAAACAGCTTCTGTGTGCTTAAAAAACGTCCATTGCTCGAACTGGACAGAGCAGATTAAGCCTTTCTTGGCCTACTTCCTGGTATGGAGGAGGACAGAATGCCTGAAGTACTATGGGCCCTGGTGAAGAAGCGGGCACCTTAGGGACATACCCTGCCCTCGGGTAAAGGAATGCCCTAACCATGCCTGGAGCAAACTCCAGGCACGAAACAGAGAGTGCCTGAAGATCCCCGATCCTTTTTAGTGAGGAAATAGCAAGGAGAAAGATGGTCTTGAGCCTGAGCAACTTGACCTAACTTCTTCTATGGGTTCAAAGGGGGTATTGCATAAGCCCTCCAGAACCACAGTCAGGTCCTATGAGGGCACCTTAGTGCGCTGTACTGGCCTCAGCTTCAGGGTGCCACGGAGGAAACGAGTGATAAGTGGGTGTCTTCCCAATGATTGACCACCCAGAAGGGCGTGGTAAGCAGCTAAGGCCGCCACGTATACCTTCAGAGTGGAGGGAGATAACCCTGTGTAGAAGTGCTCCTGCAGAAACTCCAGAACTGTACCAATTGGGCAGTTGACTGGGTCCTGCAGTCGCTGTCCGCACCATGAAGCGAAAAGTTTCCACTTCAAGGCGTATTGTTTCCTAGCAGCGGGAGCTCTGGACTGGAGTATAGCCTCAACAGCCTCAGTTGAGAGACCAGATGCTAGGAGCTGTGCCCCCTCAGGGGCCATGCCCACAGCTTCCATAACTCCGGCCGGGGGTGAAGAATGGCGCCCCCCGCCTAAGAGAGGAGGGTCCCTTCTGATTGGAATCTTCAGCGAGGTCCGTCGAGGAGGGAAATCAGGTCCAAGAACCATACTCAGACCGGCCATAACGGGGCTACTAACAGTAGACGGACCCCGTCTCGGCGCACTCTATCCAAAACTCCCGGGAGCAGAGCGATCGGGGGAAAAGGCATACAGACGAAGCCTCGGCCACGTCTGCATGGTGCTGGATTCGTGAGGGAGAACCAGAGCGGACAGTGTGTTGTTTCCTGCGACGCAAATAGATCCACTTCCGCCTGGCCAAATTCCCTCCAAATGAGCTCCACCACCTCGGTGTGGAGCCTCCATCCCCCGGGCCTCAGCCCCTGTCTCGACAGTATATCTGCCCCCTGATTTAGATACCCAGGATCTCTGGTGCGCCAGCTTGTACACGGGGCGCGAACGCAGACCCCCCTGCCGATTGATGTAGGAGACAACCGATGTGTTGTCTGTGCGGACAAGCTCATGATGCCCCCTTAGGTCTGGAAGGTAGTGTGTTAGAGCTCGAAACACGGCCAGTATCTCCACGCAGTTGATGTGCCAAAAGAGATGATGGCTTTCCCACAGACACTGGGCAGAGCGGCCACTAATGATTGCTCCCCAGTCCGTGAGAGAGGCATCCTTCGTTAGCATTACGCGACGACAAGGAGAACCTAACGTCGGGCCTTGAACCAGGAAACAACGTTTCCTCCACATGTCTAAGGCACATAAGCATCGCCGCGTGACCTTGATCATGCCAAGCGGATTCCCCCTCGGGGAAATCCCTGGGTTTCTGAGGGCCCGAAAAACCACTGTAGGGTTCTCATGTGCAGCAGGCCAAGAGGTATCATGTTGGATGCTGCTGCCATCAGGCCCAACAACCTCAGAAACTGTTTGACAGTGGGTGACTGGCCTTCTCTTACTCTCGTGACGGTCGTGAGGATTGACTCGATTCGAGCAGGAGACGGACGTGCCTGCATCTAGGTTGAGTCCCACACCACACCTAAATAAGCGGTTCTCTGTAGTGGAGAAAGAACACACTTCTTGGCATTTAGTCTTAACCCCAACATCCCCATTTGGGCGAGAACGACATCTCGATGCCGAAACACCATCTACTCAGATTGAGCTAATATCAACCAATAATCGATGTGGTTGAATATGTGGATGCCCTTGGGTCACAGAGGAGCCAGAGCAGCATCCACACAATTCGTGAAAGTGCGGGGTGAGAGTGACAGGCCGAAGGGAAGACTCGATTTGGGTATTCTTCGCCCCCAAAAGCACCTTAGGAACTTCAGTGTGAGGGAGGATGTCACCAGAAAGATCGTCTTTGATCTATCGTAACAAACCATTCCTCGGACTGGATCTGAGATACTATTTGCTTGATAGTGAGTATCTTGAACCGAAGCCGTTTGATAGTGCGGTTCAGAAGACGGAGATCTAAGATCAGACGTAACCCCCCATTCTTCTTCGGAACGATGAAGTAACGGCTGTAGAACCCGGACGCTTTCTCGAGAGAGGAGGAACACGTTCTATGCCCCCTTCCTCAAGAGAGTATCTACTTCTTGTTCCATTACCAGAGCCTGCTCGGGGCCCATTAGTGTGGGGATGACCCTGTTGAAACGAGGCGGACGAGAACCGAACTGGATTCTGTAACCTTTCTCTACAATCTGCAGGACACATTTTGAGATATTTGGTAGAAGTTTCCACGCTACCAGAAAATCTACTAAGGGAACCAGCCTCTCGAGGCTGGCCTCTGGTGTTATTTGAGGAGCCAGTTCGGTGCCCTGAAGCGGATGACCGGCAGGGAACGACCGACCTGACTGCTGTAGAACCCTCACTTGAGGGGGTGAGCTCTCCTGCGCTGAACCGTTGCCGGGCGGCAGCCGGGAATTTTGCTCGTTGGAGCTCACTGAGCCCTGAAGCACCGAGGGTGGCAGGGTAATCAGTGACTCTCCGTGAGGGCACTGAGGAGGATCGGGCACCGTATACTGAGGTGTTATCCTGGCAAGAACAGGCAGACAGACAGGCAGAGAACACAAGGATTAGTAGAAGGTGGTAGCATCCATGGTAGTGATGACGGGTGGAAGTGACCTGATGTTGCAGACCCAGAGCACAGCAAGGATGACAGCCCAAGGTGGAGTCGATGGAGGGAGGAGCCACGACGTAAAGGTAGCCAACGACATCCGTAGGACAACTGACGGACATGGAGCCGATGTTAGGGGATCCCAGTGCGCAGAGTGACACTGCTGGTACAGGAGACCTAGGCGGAGCCATGGCGACGAGCGTCCGAGTTGGAACTAGAACACCAAAGGACTGAGGCAGAGTCAGTGCAACCAAGGACTGAGCCAAAGGGGTGGAGAGACTGAGCATAGCAGAAGACTTGTAAGTCTGTGGCGTAAGTAGAGTGACGACTGACCAAGGTGGAGTCAGTGGGACAATGGAACCCCATGGAACCACAAGGCCGAGGGTCTCTGGTAGAGCCGGAGATAGGAGTAGCCAAGGTGGAGCCGACAGGTCAACGGGTAAAGGTGGAGGGAAGGGATTCGAGGCTGGATGCGGAGCCAAAGGATCCTCTTGCGGTTGAGGCTGGTGGTTGCACAAGCTGAGGATTCACATCACAGCAAGGCGTTAACAGTGAAGACGAAGGGCTGCATGCATCCAGCAGAGGCAGGGCTGGAGAACTGGCTGAGCACTGTGGTGAGGGTGACATAGAAAGGCTTGACGTGATCAATGATGGTAACACCAATTCCCAACAAGTCATTGAAACAGATTCACTGCTGTCTTGAAACAGCGATGACGAACAGACAAATAATTCTGGGTGGAAGGCAGTAATTCTGTGTCCAGATCTATCAGCTAGACCTCTTTTTCCAAGTCCACCAGTATTACCTCTGCCACAGATGTTGCTGGCTCACACCCCTGGTCAGACTCACTCTGGGGCTGCGGCTTATGCATCACAGCGGGTGGAAGCTCTCCGTCTGTGGGGGGCTCTGGCAAAATCTCCGTGGTGCAGGGTTATGGTGCGCTTGGCTCTGGGTCTGACTGTGAGATGTCTGCGAGTTGGGGCTGGACAAGGCTGATGTCATCCTCCACTTCGCTTACCGTGAGATTGGATCCGTATAACCGCAGTGCAAAGTCAATGTACTTCTCCAGGGTCCAGCAGGGATCAACTTGAAGCATGACGAAGCAGAGAGCTTCGTCCAGTCCACACTGAAATCCTTCCGGCGCAGATCTGGCAGATGTCATCACATCTTGCATTGTGGCAGGTGCTGAGGAACTCATCCACGTAGTCCTACAGGTCTCCTCATCGAGTAATCTGTTCCCCTCAACGGAGGAACATTAATGGAATAAATTTATGTCTAATTTACTTTATGTCTGGGTCCGGTCAACTGTTACACTGGGTTGAAGGAAGCCTTCATCTGTCTTCCTCTGAGGAGGTTGACGTGATGATCGTCGACACGGAGGAGACTCTGGACTCACCACCACAGTTCCACGCATATGAGGAGCTCGTGGAGGTTGTGACTCGCGCTGTAGCCAAATTAAATATCGATTGGCCAGCCGAGAAACAGGACGCTCATCCCTAAAGCAAATTAGATGAGCGTTTCCTAAGATCAAAATCACAGCCTTCACAACGGGGCCTTCTGGTTTTCCCTGATCTCCATGCTGAGGTATCAAAATCGTGGGAGAAACCGTATTCGTCCCGACACTTCAGCCCTTCTGTGTCGAATTACTCTAACATCACGGGGTTGAATGAGAAGGGATATGGGGTGATGCCGGCACTGGAGCAGACGCTTGCGAGCTATTTCTCCCCGTCCTCAGCAACGTCCCTGAAGGCCCCTAAGGCTGACATCCAGCCTGGTTGGGAAAGCTTATACAGTGGCAGGTCAGGCCGGTGAGTGTCTGCACACTATGACGGTGTTGCAGGCATACCAGGCCGACCTGCTAAAAGACCTGGATGAAAGGGTGGAAGAGAAATCCGATGTAGTCACCAAACTACGTCAGGCCACAGACCTGTCGCTTCGGGCCACCAAAGAAACAGCCTGAGCCACAAAGTGACACCTGTGGTTGAATCTGTCTGAGTACAAGATTAAAGGACAGAGTCTTCTGCTGATGCCTCCTTATGCCTGATGCCCCCCCCCCCACCAACCCCCCCCAATTCCATCGTTAGGAACCCGAGGGGCAGCCCACCTGGGAGGGACAGGACCTCCTCGGTATACGGTGCCCGATCCTTCTCAGTGCCCTCAGGGAGCTTTACTGATACCCCTGCCACCCCTGGTGCTTCAGGGCTCAGTGAGCTCTGACGAGCGAATTTCCCAGTTGCCGCCCGGCGAATGTACAGCACGGGAAAGCTCGTCCCCTCAAGTGAGGGCACTAGAGCAGTCCAGGCGCACAGTCACGCCCTTCCCTGCCCTGGTATCCACTTACAGGCGCACCCCTGAACCAGTGCACGTCTAAAGACCAGCCCACCACCCACAGAGGCCAACACCTCTCCGACCCCGAGATGCAAGACCAACATGCACCAAACATCAGTGTGGGGCTTAATTAATACCTGCCTCTGAAAATTAAGACAGTATGACATTCACATCTTCTCTGACTAAAGTCTATTGTCACATCTTATAAATGTCTTTGGTGTGTAAAGTTGTCGCTTACCATTGCTAAGCCTTTCATATTTTGCAGGACCGTGAGATTTTCTCCACCTGTGTCTGTGTGGTCTGGAGAGAGAATATATTAAAAGCTAATCGGGGCTCTGCCGTACACAGGACTCTTCATATTCACAGGACTATTAGAGGATCAGACAGGTAAGGTACAGATGAGTCAGACTTAGTTTTTGATAGATTAATAAGAATGAGCCCTGTACATGTGTTCCCTGACTGAGGGCAGCTCCAACATCCTCCTGCTAAATTGATTTAATGGCATATATTAGCATCTCATATTCTAAGGAGCTCTCGTGTTTAGAAAAGCTCAAAGCTGTTCATCTCAACTTCTTGTAAAGATTGTTTGTAAAGATCGTTGATTGAAAAAAAAATTATATTATATAAATATTAACTTTACAATATCGGAATTTGTTTCATGTTGAAATTAATTGAAACAACACTGAGCTGAAATTTGAGCTGAAAAAAAATGAATGCTATCATCTGTGGAGCTGCTGGACAGAGAAAATGAATGTGTTTTCACTAACTGATAATTTTACAGATTAACATGGTATTTTCATGCTAATTATTTTTAAAACAATCCTGTATTGTAGAAGTGCCTATAAAGGTAAAATAGGTATAAAATATAAAATGAGGACTTTACTGGATTGACATTTACAGAACACTATTGCTATCATTTTTAGCTTTATATATATATATATTATATATATAGTATATATATTTATATATATATGGTGCCCGGGAGGTGCATGTACGTCACTGAGTTTGTTGTGGCCACAACATAATAATTGGGGAATGTGAAAATGTCAGATAATTTTGTCGATGGTACGGATCTTATGTCGTTGGCCTCAAGATGCTATGTTAAAGGGGACGCAATTCACTTTAATATTATTTTTCCGACATATTTTTCTTGTGGCCACCAGTTTAATGGTAAAACAACCTTTGCATGACCATAGCACCCGGGATTATCAAAATGGATAAAACCATTTGTATTTAATATGAAAAGTAATTTAAGATTTGTATATTATTAAGAATTATTAATATACACAAATATTGACATTAGACTGTCACATTTTCGTAACTATGTACCATTAAATCAATGAGTGAATATTTTGATAAAATATACAATATATACAATGACCGAATTTATTTTATTTTAAAATGCACTGGCAGGTGAATGTGTGTGTTTAGATCTGGAGTCTGTAAACACTATCAAACATATTCCCATATTTATCAGTGTTCTTTTCAGAGTAAATACAAAATAATGTCTGTCCTTTCCTAACCCTGCTGTAGACTTTGACCCTACGTATATTTAAATATATTCGGTAAAACATATCTCTATGTACACCTCCCTTCCACAGCAAGGGAGAATAAAATGGATTTTGAAATTACTTTGTAGTAGCAAAATCATATTGTTTGGATTGATTAGTTTTCCTGCCTCATTTGGTTTGAGACCATAATAGGTGCTACAGACATATTTTCCTTCAGTTCAATCACCTCGTACCTGCAAAAAGCTACATCATTATATGTGAGCGTACCTTACACACGGCCAAGATTGCACTGCTGTTATTCTAGACGACAAACACTTCAAAAACATTTTTGAGCATTCTATCAATACTGCAAATAAAATGTAACTGAGCATTAATCACTGAGGCTGCTGTCTTTGTAAAAATGTCACATTTTGAGCATTTATTTATTTTTATTGTTTGAGCATTTTATATTACTTTTTTTAATTATGTTTTGACATGAACTTCTGTTTCAAAAAAAAAAAAATACATTTACTATTTGCACTGATGACACTTGGTGGTTCCACACTTACAGTGTGCAATTTATACACGTTGATGTTTCAAGAGAGCTGGTAGTGAAACAACACTGGGATTTTTCACTTTATCACTCTGCTTGTGTTTGCTTGTTCCAGACAGACTGTCCATCTGTGTATTAAAGGGAAAGTTCAGACACAAAAAAAACTAACAAATAAAATAAATATAAACTACAGAACTCAAATTAAAATGAAGATAGAAAAACAAAAACTAATAAACATATTAATAAAATACCATAATAGTACCTCAATGATGCTAAAATAACAGTACTTCCAAATATTTTTTACAGTTGGTAAAAAAAAATGGTCCAAATTGCCATGAAAATGCAATGCATTGTCATTATCCAAAAATCTATTAATGTTCCTTAAAAATAGTATACTTTTGTTTTTGTTCCCTGTTTATTTCTGGTTAAACTGTAACTTGAACATGTTTTAATGAGATTCAACCAAACAAAAGTATATATTGCGCTGTGGGTCAGAAAACTATATATATATATATATATACACACACATATGCAAATATACACACTCAAACATACAAATAGCCCCTCTCAAATAGCTCTCATTTGCCCAAAATACAGTTCATTGACTCAGACTCATGCACATGTACACAGCCACACACACAGAATCTGTGCGAACCCCTTTGAAGAAGCCATGATGATCTCAGCTAATGAGATAAGAGACTGTGTAACCACGGTGACAAATGCAGCCATTTGAGGCCGGAAGGAGGAAAACAAGAGGAGATTATGCATGCAAGCAGCAGGTGAGAGATACTGAGCTATTGTGCCTCTTTTGGACCGAGTCCCGCCTCATTCTGAATGCTGCCTGCCAAATGGTACAGAAAACGCAGTATCAAATTCACAGACTGGTGCCCCGTTGAACCTCAGCTAAGCAGAATATTTGGCGCCTCAGAGATGCTGTATTATTATTATATATTTTTTTTTTTAAGTTTACAGATTGTGTGAATCTTAACTCAAATGTGAATTTTTTTTTTTTTTTTTTTTTTATCATGTATTGTACAGTGAACATTAATATATATACTCTCTTATATACTATATATAGTTGGACAAATTGAGAAAATACGTAAAAACCAACTGATTATGTCGTGATTAAATTTTTCCTTTCGCGTTGGGTGTTACTAAGCTCTTGTGCTAAAGAAGATATGTACAGTGCAAAGACTAAAACTCAAATCCAAGGAGATATTCTTATAAAAGGTAAGAGTCAACACACATTACCTAAACGCCTCGTTTAAAAAAGACCCCAAATGTCCTACGGTCACGATGGTGAGGAAGATTTGCATCCGCAGCCCAAAGGTGCAACGAAAAAGAAAAGGCGGCGTAATTTATTCTCGCTGTTTGTTTATTGTTGTTGCCGCCGCCGCCATGCGTGAAGGCGCTGTGTGTTTCGTTGTAAAAAAAAAAAACTACTTTGTTTGGCCTTCCAAAAATGCACAAGACTAGAAATCAGTGGTTAAGTTGTATTTACAACACTGTTCCAGAACAGTTCAACCCAAATATCCAGATGTGTCCAACACATTTTATGGAGGACTGTGTCGTGATCCTGGTAGAGTAGACTACAATGAACTCTGTTCTGACTCACAGACTGTAAGTAAATTTTTTTTATATTTAAAGAATTTGCCACTAACGATTTAAACGCGAGTTGTGGCAGTGTAGCGTAGCGCTTGTTGTTTGTAATTTCTCAGATCACAAAAGCAGACATGGTTTTATGTTTACACAGCACGATGCAATGCAACGCATAAAAAGACAGTATAAGTCATTAAAACCGTAATTATGTCCCCACTGGATGCAACAAATGCCTGGTTTATAATGGGTTTAATGTTTTTGTCTCCTCGCTCCGGCCGGGACACGGCATCAACAGTATGGTGAGGGGCGTACCATTTCCATCACACGCTTGAGGTATTCGGCCAATCACAAGCACTGGATAGCTGGCCAATCAGACCACACCTCACTTTTCAGACCGATGAGATTTGTAAAAATCGACGCGTTTCAGAAAGAAGGGGCATAGAGGAGAAACAACAATGTACAATATGTGGAAAATAATGTATTTTTTTAACCTTAAACCACATAAACAAATTTCATTACACCAAAAACACAAAATAAGGTTAATTTTTAGCAACATCATTGACCCCCTTTAAATAACTTTTTTCTATTTTAATATATATTAAAATAGAATTTATTCCTGTGATGAAAAGCTGAATCGCAGAAGAAACATACTTGAGTCTTCAGTGTCACGTGATCAACTTTAAAAATAATGTATAATAATAATATAAATTCTTATTATTATTATATATTCTTAATAATAGTTGGTTAGTAGATACAAAGTTATGATGTTAGATGCAGCAATGGGTGACAGTAAATAATTTGGGGATACAACTGTGAAAAAAGACATGAAAGGGTACAATACAAAAAATCATACTGATCCTATAAATGGGCTTAACATTTGTAATGTAAAACATTTTTCATATTTTATATACAAATATTATTATATATTACAATATTTTTTCTTGTATTTTAGGATTTGTTTCTCTCTATGGTATAAGACTACAGCAGGAAAAGCAACTCTACAGCTCGGCAGGAGTTTGTACGTTCACACTTTACACCAAATTCTGCCTGTCACATATAAACGAGGATTCTGAAAGCAGGCAGGAAGAAATGGTAGGGAGCAGGACCTGAGGAGCAGCTCTGACGGGTCGTGAGATCTCAGAGGAGACCCCATCTCATGGCCAATGAGCAATTCATCTGGAGTTAATGTGCTGCAGCTGTGCTCTAATGAGCTGAGGCCAGAGGAGAGACTCCACCGTTGTGACGTGTTCTGCATTTATCACTTAAAGTCCTCCACCAAAGCCTGACTATCAGACCACCATGTCACATGGGTCTTACACTGCCCGCTGCTCCTGGGAAAGGCCTGTTTATGCTTTTGGAAGCCATAATTATGATGTGACGTGTGTTCATGAGATTTGGGTCAAAACATAATTTCATTGCGATTCCATACTTGTCTTGCAAAAATGATAGTAAAAGATCACAAAATGACTACAACTACTACAATCATAGAAATAAATCGTCAAAAAGGGGGGTTTCACAGTGATGCCATTTTTGTTCTCCAAATAACCTTTCAGTGAACAGTTCTTAAAAGAACAAGTTATTTGCTAAGAATCAGATGAACGTGTTTAGCGTTTTCGTATTTCTCTTTGCTTCACCTAGCAACAAAAATAATGGTAATAGCTATATTAGGTGGAAAAAGGCTACATTTATGGATTTATTTTCTTGCATGCTTTAGAGTTGTTCATAAATAGATGTACACAAATGAGCTTCATTGTAAACACAACTCGTTTCATCCCCAGTGTGCAAAGTCAGAACACATAGCAATACACTTAAAATCTATAAGAATATAGCTCAATGTACTGTGTTCACATGAAGGTAATACTTTCTGTAATGCTTTAGTACAGGGACCAATTCTCACAATTAACTAGTTGCTCATTAGCATGCATTACTAGAATATTGGCTGTTTATTAGTACTTATAAAGCACATATTCTGCATGACCATATTATAACCCTACATACTACCCAACAGAATCTAATATTGCCGTACTACCCGTTATAAGCAGCAAATTAGGAGTTTGAGGCAAACGTCATAGTTAATGGTTGGTACCCATGCAAGAACTGGCACTTAAAGTGTGTGACCAACTTTTCTGTATTTATTTTTTAAATATATTCTGAATGCCGCATTGCATTGTGTACTATTTAGTGCTGAAGGAAATGCTTATATATTTAACGGAAAATGTACCGGTAATTTTCTGCCAGGACACTAGCCGTTTTTCTACAGATTTTTTTTTCTTGCACTCTTAAAAATAAAGGTGCTTCAAAAGGTTCTTCAAGCGATGCCATAGAAGAACCATTTTTGGTTCCACAAAGAACCATTCAGTCAAAGGTTCTTTAAAGAACCATCTCTTTCTTACCTTTTTATAATCTGAAGAACCTTCTTTCACCATAGAGAACATTTTGTGAAACAGAAAGGTTCTTAGGATGTTAAAGGTTCTTTATGGAACCAAAAAGTTTCTTCTATGGCATCGTGAAGCACCTTTATTTTTAAGAGTGTACAGTACTGTCTTCAAGTCCTGCAGTGAACTTCATATTTCAGAAGCCATATTTATGATGCAATGTGCATTTAAGTCATTTAGGCAGGAATAAAATGGGTGCAGTTTTACAGTATATAGTTTTTTCTCCATAAGTGCTAATGCAATAAACATTTGCATTTTATTTCCCTTGCTCTATCAAAGTAGGATGGGAAGTGTAGTTTTTCTGCACACACCATATACTGCCTAAATGAGTAGCATTTTCTGTCAAATCAATTAAAATAAAAGTCAATTTCATGATTTTAAGATATCTACAATGATAAAATTAAATAAAATGAATTAATAAAATGAAGTGTTGGGTGTAATGTATTACTAATTCATTCATTACTTTTTCAAGGGAAAATAAACTAAATTACAGTAAAGTAAAGAATTGCGCTTAATTTCTCTGTAATTTAATTATTTTATTTGTATTTTTTGACAGAATTAAACGAACAGTTTCATGTCTATCCTTTTATTGTTCAACTGGTAAAGGGTGATATAGGATTATATAAGTAACTGGTAATAAGTTATGCAATACTACCTACAGAGAGTAGGCATCTAGTACAGTAATATAATTACACAGTTAAAGATGTAATTAGTAGCTAGTGATTAATTACTTTTTACTCAGTGACATATACTGTGAAATTTAATGCATTTTTGGGGGACTTTTTTTTGCCTCACACTTTTATCTCATCCGGCATTACATAGATTATGAGTTCAATATACTGTCAATTTAGCTACAGATGTACCATTAGTGTTTTATGGATTGAACATATCATTACAGTTAGGGCGTTTTGGATGGGGGCAGATCATTTAGCACCTGTGAAGGAGACCTACAGTGTTTTATAATTACATACAATTTTCTCATCCGTCCTTTAACCTGATGATTTTTAACTGCGTTCTACCTTTGCCCAGATGCACCTCTTGCTTTGGTTTTTCCTCATCATCTTCTCCATCCTTTCCTCCTCTATGAGGGATACACGTTCATCCTGTCAGAAAGAAACAATCCTCTAATCCATCGCACACAAAGCCGACGTTCACAGCAGTCACACATGCAGAGCTAATTTGAAGTGCACTGAACTGCATTACCGATATTAAGTAGCGTGCAGTCATCAGGGACAGTGTGATCTTATTAGTATTACTAGCTGTCTGTGTGCTTCTGGCATGCATACATTTTTGTATATTTTGGATAAACAGTGGAACGTACAACATGAATGCATGTGTAAAACATAAAGCCTTTTACGCAAGAGCAACTTTTTAGGTCTTTGATTTTATTGTACTTAAAATAAATTAGATTAATTAAACGTTCAATGCCAGCACATGCATTTAAAACAGTTCATGCAGTTTTTTTATTTTTATTAGAAAAAATAATATTAATTATATTCATTAATTGTAGTTTTTTTTCTTTTACTGGTGGTAATAATACAAACGCATTTCGGGCATCGGGTTAAATAACATGTATTTCATAGTGTACTTAAGATAGTTTTATAGTTTTATTATTATTTTGAATTAGTTTTTATTTTTACATTTAAGGTTGTCCAGGGTGTACCGTATTTTAAATTTGCACGTTACGGTGTTTTAGGGTCAATATAAATGTATGTAAAACTACAGCATAATTTACTGCATACTGCATAATTACCAGTACATTTTCCTTATATGTACAGTATGTATTTGTTTGTTTTAGTTTTATGAAATATTGCAATTGGCAACTAGCTGAAAAAAAAAGTAAGTGTTTATGCATTTTACTTTATTTATTTTTCTGGTTTATTTCAGTTTTTTTTCTTTTTTCTTTTTTAGTAGCAGTAGTAGAAATAGTAGTAGTAGTAGTAGTTTAATACATCAAGTTAAACTAAATGAAAATGAGAAATGCAACTAAAAATAAGTTTTTATGTATTTTATTTCATTAAGTTCATGTTTATTTTATTTTAAGTGACAGCAATGCTTTCAATGGTTTCTAGTTTTAGGTTTTATACTAACCCTGGTACAAAAAGTGCAGATGACCTTTAATTAGTCCCATCTGGGTCTGAATTATATTTAGAAATACATTTTATATTAAAAAGGTCAAGGTTTCTGCTACTTTGCATTAAACAGCTGTATATTGTTTATACATAAAAGCATGTTTGTTTTACATACTGTCAACATATATATTCCACACGTTTCAGTATTTATCCAAACATACAAAAATGTGCGTTCGTACTTTATGTGCAAACACTTATGAATATAAATGAGATCCTCCTTTCAGCAAGTGCTCTTTCTGAAAGCTCTGTGACGGTATAGAAACTGTTAGGACACGGTACAAAATCCTCAAACACATCTCGCTAACGTGTAGGGCTATTTAAAGAGAGACTGGAATAATCACCTAGGGAAAATTACATAGCATTCAAAGCGTTGAAGCATAATTATATACTATTAGAAAGCATCTCTCCCCTCTCGCTTTGGACCACGAGAACGAGAAACTACACGTTACGAAGCACACAGTTGTCTTGCTCTCATGGTAATTCAGAAGCTGCATGTGGTACTTTATAGAAACAACCTTTACAAACGGTGGGCTCCGGACCAGGGCTTAATGTTAAGCTAGGATACATGAATCATGGGTTTGTATTTTCTGTGATCATGAATGAAAAAGCAAGAAGTATGCAACGGGATTCCGCTGCACTGCCCTTCCAGACGCCTCTCATCCAGTGCCGAGACCACCGTATAAGCAACCGTGAGACTGTCAAGAGACCCCTAATAAGAAGAGCTCTTGTGAATTATTGATCCCCACCATCCATGCCTATACGCCCTCATCCATCCCCAACCCACTCTGCTCTTAGGATATATATTCCCTTTAAATCCGAGAGCTTTGAATTTCGCCTTGGGTTTTGAGCGCGGTCCTTAAAGCCAGCCACTCATCGGTGGATGTTTCTGAGATGGAGGCCAATTAACTTGCGAGATTCCCTCCTCTCTGCACCTCTTGATCTTTTAAATTCTCTCTGCCATGCTTGGGTCAATGGCAAATCTTTCCGCAAGCATTTTGCTACTATGAAAGGAAACTCCACGCAATAATTCCAGGGTGGGTCTGGGGCATTGCTGGTTTTTCACATTGGATCACTGCATACTGTCAAATGACAATTTCTTAGCCATTAAGTACTTGAGTGATTTGCTTGAAACAGTGGTGCAGCTTTTCTTGTCATATTTGAGAATTATTTAAAGGTTGCTTAATTTTCTTATTTTGAACTTCACACAGCAATTATGCAAAGGGACAAAAAAAAACGAGAACAAAACAAAATTTGAATAAAAATGATGGTGACACTTTAGGTATAGGGACCAACTATCAGTATTAACTAGTTACTTATTAGCATGCCAATTATAAAGCACATATTCTGCATAACCACATTCTACATCCCTAATGTAATTCTACCCAACACCTAAACTTAACAACTACCTTAATAACAAAGTTTGAGGCAAAGGTCTAGTAATGGGAGTTTTTTTTTTTTTTTTTTTATTTTATGTTAATGCGAGCAAGTGGACCTTAAAATAAAGTGTGACAAAAATGATTGATATACTAATTATTTGGTTGTATTATTAATACATGCTTTAGAATTTTACATTTTCAAATTACAAAAAATGGTATTATTATTTTTTTATTTTGTGGACATGAACATGATTCAAGAATGATTCGAGAAAGTTAAATGGCCCTGAAAAAACAATCACACTTGTACTGTACTGCACTAGAAATGAATGGGAAATACGTTTCATCTAGTGGAAACGTTGCGGACGGCACCGCAAATAAAATCTTACTGAAGCTGTTTTTTAGATATCAAACCTCCAAATTTGAACCAGTGTTTAGAATGGCTTTGATTCAGTTAGAGTAAACAATTTTTGGTTAAACAAATATATTCTAGATGCTCCATTCCACTTCACATTTTGCGCAGGAAAGTTAGGCATTACTGAGCTGTAGATTTCTGTCAGCACGCTTGATACTGTAGCGGTGAGCATTTACTATCCATTTTGATACGTATGGCCATTTTACATTCACTGAATGTGACTGATAGAATGCCTGTCCAATCCTGCCTTGCTGTTAGCTAAGTTGCAATAGAAACAGAAATCAGTCTGACTGCTAAAAAAAATCCTGAGGCTATCTTTATCGCTTAAGTCGTTCAACGTATCCATAGATTATACCGTCGTCGATTATATGTTTTTATTATTTAGCGTGGTGTTGTTTTTCTCATCTGGTGCGTATTCTAGATGAGGTGCCTGTATGCTTATCTAATCGATCTCATGATCGTGCATGACACTCTCCTAGCCATCTCATGTCGTACGTCTAGGTCCGTCCTGGCGGACACCCCCACCCCCGCAACGGGTTATCCAGACACCTTTATGTACGGCATGCTGGTAACCCCTGACAGATTAAAAGCGTACAATTTGACTCTAATCGATTCTAGGACCAGACATGTATTCAAATGCTTACAAGGTTTATTCGCAAATATTTCCGCAAATGTTCATAGAAAATTGAATTCATGGAAAAAAATAGGCTGATTTGAGATTAATTATGTTTGTTAAATAATAATGGTTTCATTCTGTCCCATGTGATTTTCAAAGCCTGGACAAAACACACGTTGATTTTACTCAAATTAAAAATAAAATAAAATAAATAAATAAAATAAAAATAATAATAAAGTCTCTGATGGAAGTTTTATCCATCATTTAATGAGTGATGATGGTAGCCAATTTTCATTTAACTGTATATTAAAGCTAATTTAGTAGTTCATGTAGGTCCGGTATTAATTATATTTAAATTAATGAAAATAGTTAATTAGTTTAATGAAAAAAATTCAAGCAAAAGTGCCACAAGGAATGTTGTGCACAAGAGCCTGCATTTTTTTAATGTTTAAAATATACAGTTAATTTAATTTCTGATATGAACAATATATTTTTTTTCCGTATTTCTGCAAAAGAGACTTCATCAAAACACACACACACACACACAAACACACACACACCACACACACACACACACACACAAAAACACACACACACACACACACAAATAATGATCCCAAAATTATGACTGGTAGTGTAGGAATATTTATTTGTTGTCAATTAAAAATTATTTTATGAATTTCTGGCAACAACAGCTTCCATTTTTTACTATAAATTCAACAGGATTTGTTTTACATGTAACTATCATTAGCAAGCTAACACTGATGTTAGAAGACCATTTTGTTTCGTAAGCATACCTTTTCCTCTCATAAACCTCCAGACAGTTTCTGAGAACAGATTTATGAGGTTTTGTCAAACTAACCCACCTTAAATGAAGAAATTTGGCTGAATTTGTACCGCTCTGTATTTGATTTTGTCAGCTAGTTGACTTGAATTCCACCTCACGCATCAACCTGCAAACGAGGGTGTGCACTGAGATTTCTATTCATGCATTTTCACACCTTCAGGCATTTTTTTTCTTTGACTTATGCATCAACTCACTGTATCTATTCCATACCTCTCGCCTCTATTTCACCTATCAGGTCACGGGGCCTCCATTCTACCAGCACTACGCTGAAATATTCAAAGGCATTGCACCCTTGGCCCTGCCTGTTAATACTGGATCTGTTCTGCCCAGTGAAGGAGGAGGAGGGTGATGATGAAGGTGCCCTCAGGGAAAGAAAGGAATCTGTTTATCCAGCGAGAGCGAACTGTTTGCTGACATGTAGAGCCCTCTTCTGGTGGCTTGGCCACGCTGCTGCTGAATCCTCTGCCTCTGAACCTAGGTGCACACTTGATGTTTTTGCCACAATTTCGCCATCTGAGACAAACGTTGGGGTTGAAGAAATATTTATTTTGTAAGAGGGCAAAATCAGCAGTCTTGGATGGCTTGGTCTGACATGCTCATCGACGGCTAATTAATTGGCTTTGTAATTAACAGACAGACTTCTGGCAGTGTCCGAAATTTTGGGTTGCAATCCAGCAGCGTGACTGCTAATGAAGAACCAATATGAGCACAGCTATTGATGAGAGTGTACGTTTAGTAGAAATGCTGAGCTTGTCTATATGAAACACAATAGAAATATTTTGTTTTCTGTGTGGGGGAATGGCTCATCATATTTTTGTAGGCTACACAGACAAATCAAGAGCCATTTATAAATTGGTTACATGCTTTTTATGCATTAGAATAACAGCTATTCAAATTGGGAATACATTAGAAAGCAAGCAGAAATCATTCCCCATCACTGAAGTGGTCCATGACTTCAGTCTAGCATGAGTTCTGCACTCTCACAAAAACTCCTGTTACAATCACCGAAGCTGTTTACATTGTCAAATGATTCTCTTACTTACATTGTATCCGCACTTTGTTGTGTATGATGAGAGAAACCACTAAAGCACAGAATTCATTCAGTGAGCGTGTGCACTGAAACAAACTCTGATGTTTTCTGTGGATTTCATCACCCGTGACTCGTTTAAATGCCTCTGATTGGCCATTCCATTCATGCACTCAACAGATACACGTGCTATTGGTTTTAATGCTCAATGCTGCAAAAACCTACACTTTGAAACCCATTTTCAAAGGTTTGCATTTTCAGGCTCCTAAAACACTGTTGCCATGTAATGAACGGCCAAAATGCATAAAACATTTTCATGTAAAGACCCCCTAAATCTAATGCTGCAATCGACACTTTCATAACAGATTTTGTTACATTTTTTGTTAATTTACCTTGAGTTTGGGGGACATTTTTGTTGCATTTTCCCCCCAAGCACCCATTAATTTCTGACCCTGCTAAGATGCATACCATAAGCTTTTGAGATGCAGAAATCGTAAAGAACAGAAAAAAATCACTCGTGGCTGGTTTAACTCAGATGAGGTCCACTGGATTCATAGATTTCCATTGCTCACACCTCCAGGCCAAAATGAGATACTAATGGCCTCCGGCTCAGGCACCAGTCAGCCTTGCCTTGGTAATGATTATTATCCCAAACCAGTGGGTAATCAATGGATGAACAAGATGTTCCCCACGGATACAACCTTTTTGACATATATTAGACAATGGGGTGGAAATTAACACAGATGTAAGTACATCTCAACATCAGTTCTGAGTCACTGCAAAACACCATTTTCTTAATTGGTGTTTTTGTCTTGGTGTCTCTATAACAATATCCAAACATCCTTAAAACAAAAGCTATTAACCGAGAAGCAGAATTTGATGTATATTAAGACTAAATGCTAATTAGTTTTCTTACCCTACTGGCCAAATTATTTTTTCTTATTTTAAGCATTATGAAGTTGGCCAATAATGTTATGAGAACAATAAATGTAATTAAAGGTATATTACTGAAAATAAATCAGTATGATATTTTACATAATACATGCACCTGTAATATGTTTTGCTTCTTTGCATGTCAATTCATTTTAAAAAAGGATGTTTAAATATTTGTACTGGAAAACAAGAGAAAAATGCAGATTTAGAAAATTGTTTGGCAAATAAAACAGCAAAGAGACTACAAGAAAGTGCGGATCATGCGCCAGCAACACCGAGATGGTGGGTTTAATTCCCAAAGAATGCAGACACACTGATAAATGTATTCCTTGAATGCATTGTAAATCATTTTGAATTAAAGCATCTGCCAAATGCATCAATGCGGATGAAAATAATTCCAATATTTCCACCTTTTGCAATGTGGCATCAGGGACTTCCGGTTATATGCTATGCTTTCTCTTACTCCGCTTGCTAGAGAATTACATCATGAGTTTTCAGTTGCACAGACAGGCTTTATTTTCATTTCCAGGAAATACAGAGTGCAATCTCCCTCTAAAGAAGCGACAGCTTGCTTAAAGATGTTTTATGGGTGACTGGTATGGCGGTATGCATTCAGCATCAACATAAATACCTCAGAGAAACACTCCGTGCATTCAGAGGAGTGTGCTGTTATAGAACTAGCGCGCAGAATGGGAAACAGTGATCTATCAACGCTTGTTGTGCCTTTGCAGCCTCCTTGGCTTCAAGGCGAGAGTTCTTCACAGGCGCCTGTTGAAGCAATAACATCAACCACGCAGAGTCAGGGAACTGTGCTGGAGTCACTCGGGGAATCGCCTGTTCTGGGGATAATAAGGTTATGAGTGACAGGCTTGCTGAGGAGAAGTTAAAAGTATGAAGCGGTTCCATACAGTTCTTTAACTCTTTGGGTCTGCCTTTGCCCTCTAGAGAGTGATGGATATTGCGATCACGCGCGCCCCGATACAGGCACTGGGTTAATTTTTAAAGTGTGCCACTTAGTGGTTTGATTACCCTAGTGGTGGAAAAAATATTATCGCAACTGGTGTCCTCACAAACCGTAGTAGAATAAACGCCATAGCCTTCAATAAATGGCTACATTTATTAAAATGGATCCGAAAATAAAACCTGTCAAGCTCATTCACGCACAACACCAGTTTTTTTCCCCCCCCCCCCCAAGAACAACCCCAATCACATCTTTGTTAATTGTGCATGGCTGTGGTTAAAGTTGTATGGAAGCTCGTTTCCGGGACTGAACACAAAATAAAACAAAGTAACTGTGACTTTTGATTCTCGCAATTGCAAGTTTTCTCAAAATTCTGAGAATTGCGAGATATAAAATCGCAAGTGCGAGTTAGAAAGTCCAATACTGAAGAAAAATACCTATAGTATAGTTTATACCTCAAAAAAATAAAAGTTTGTAATTTTGACAGAAAAGGAAACTTGGTTAAAACATAAAATACTGTAAGTTAACTTACCATATACAGTGACAAACTAAATGGATTTACATTGCATTATATATAATTTTAATGTAAAATAATAAAACCAATTTTTGGTATTTTGCAAGTAAAGACTGAATTACTATATAATTTACAGTACAAGGATATTCTCGGAAGTTGCTATGTGATACATCACATTATATTTGATTATATATTTGAAAATATATATTTTTTATTTAAACTAATTATGTGTTTTACATTTTATGTGGTCTTTTATTTATTTGATGTTTATTGCATTATTTTAGTGTCATGTGTGTTAAACTGTTGGTGTGTGTATTGTCTATGTATAATTATTGGTCATGTTTTATGAAAAGGTCACTTACAACTGATTTTCTGTGCCAACTGTATTATTATGATGGATAACTGTACATGTTAAGTTAAAAAGCAAATTTTGGTAATTCAAGTATAGTGGTTATAATACGTGATGAAATAAATAGTTGTAAGTTGTAAAACATACAGTTATTCATAATACTTAAAGCATTACGTCACACTTTATTTTAAGGTCCAATTCTCGCTGTTAACAAACCATTGTATTTGATAATTACAGAATATAATTTTCTCAGCCGATTGCCATGCATTAAACCTGAATGTAAAATGATTAGAATCATTATTCTCTATGGCATGGTGCATAACAACAGAAAGGTTTTTTCAAGCTGCTTTTCAAGACTCTACCACTTTATATGTTTCTATTGGTTTACTCTTTCAACTCATATTTCGCCCACCCCTGCTGCTAAGCAGCATGTGCAGACACTGCACACAGCCACTGCCAGCACCTGTGTAAATTCATGAATAGTAGTCTTTCTGGATGATGGAGTCTTAGAGGGGCTCGCAGTCTCAACCAGTGCCGACGGAGAAACAGCCTCCGGCGGGGTCAGCCGGGTCAGAGAGCTGATGGAAACAGAGCAGAATGTCAAACTGAAGAGAAAACACACCAACTTACAGTCTCACGATGCCCTGAAAACGTCTTGCTTTCTGCTGCGCTCAGTTAACTCCGCAAAGAAAACATGTTTTTCCACACCTCCATCAGGCAATTTTAAACATCGCATGACAAACTCTGCCACACTGGGATAATAGTGTGGCGGGTTACAGTAGGCACGAGTCTGCGGTCAAAGACAGGGTTTTAAAATAATCTAAACAAAGCATGCCCTTGGCACTAACCTTCATTAATGATGTGGTTCATTTGAGTCCTCTGAACAGAAAGCTCTTGGCTGAGGGAGAGACTGTGAATCCCTGACTAAGAGCGAGTGAGTGAGATGGCTCTTATCAGCCCAGCCACTCAGGATCGGTTCCTCTTTACACTCTACATTTAGCCAAGGGCATTGAACTACACCGCACAGCATTAGAATCAGGTGATAGGAGGCACTTACTCTGATTCAAGCGTCAGTCCTCACAATGCAGCTGCTACAGGATGGGGCAAGTCTTTGTTTCATCTTTTGAAATTTTTAATCAGGCTGGGCATAATTAATGGTGAACACTTGCTGTAGTAGGAGGCTCTTTTACTATGTAAATGAATTTGCTGTAACCAGAACCGGCTTTAGCATTTGCTGAGCCTGCAGACATACAGCTATTGTCATGTTTAACAACTAAGAGCTATACAATACCTAGAGAGAAATTAATACTTTTTAAATAAATGTATACTTCCATACAGCAAAGACACATTAAATTCAAAAGTCACAGTAAACACACTGACAATGTTACATACGATTTCTAATTCAAATGAATGCTGTTCTTTTGAACTTTTGTTCATCAAACATTCACATTTTCTGAAAAACAATTATATACTATATATATATATATATATATATATATAACGGTTTCATCAAAATATTAGCAGCAAATCCTATTTTCCAGCAACGATAACAAGCAGAAAATTATTTATTAGAAATCAGAAATTTATTAGAAAATATAGAATGATTGCTGCAAGATCTGGATCTGGAAGACTGGAATTACATGGATGGATGAAAATTCACGCAATAAAATTGCAATTACAATGAAATATGTACATTTCACAATGTCACTGTTACGGAGCTGACGAGACGAGAGGCATGCGTATCCATGTGCAAGCTTTTATTAATAAACAGTCAAAAACATGGGCAGGGTCGAACAACAGCAAACAGGTATGGCACAGGCAAGACAAAAGAGCAATCCAAAACGGGCTTGAGTCAGACGACAGTAGTGTGTTTTTGGCGGCCTGTTTTATAGTTTTAGTCTAGTCTTGTGTGAAGCTGTCATTTTAGTTTTTATTAGTTTTAGTTACGTTCATACTCTTTTTAGTCTAGTCATGTTTTAGTCAACTAAAAGTCTGAGCAATTTAGTCTTATTTTAGTCAGAATTATCAATGACTATTTTCATCTAGTTTTAGTCGACAAAAGCTGATGACATTTAGTCTAGTTTTAGTAAATGAAAACTTGTATTTAGTCTCCTTTTTAGAAAATGCAGTTCTATTTAAACCCAGTCAATATAGAAGTACCTAGTAGTATAGACGAAACCCAAATTTTATTTTAGCCAAACCCATTTCAAACAAGTTTATCTTATTATATTATTGTTACCTTCAAGAATACTTCCATTCCAGACACGGAAGATGCTCTTATTTGAATTTACAACATTTATTTTACCGACCAAACATGTTAGAAGTACACACACTTAAATTTAAATAAAGACGAACCCCGGCTGGACGGCCATCGGTCCCTTTCTCTGTGTCAGACTTAACTTTGTTTGGTTTTCGTCTGCTAAATCAGTGTTTCCCAACCTTTCTATAGTCGCGGCACCCTTTGGAAATTTTAAAAAACTTGTGGCACCCTACAAAAATAATTTTGTCACAATATTGTAAGCCACATTTAGTCTCGTTTTATTCATCAACAATATTGCATTATACATTTAATTATAGTTATCGTCACATGACCAGCATTTACGTTGTGTCTCGTCTCATTTTCGTCACGTGATAAATGTTCGTTGACGACGATATTTAGTCATGATTTTCGTTGACGAAAGCAACACTAGACAACAGCAAACGTAATCCAGAGGGCTTGACAAAAGGGGTAATCCGTAAACGTGAGCATAAGGCCAGGCGAAGAGCAAACACAGGCCAAAACAGCAAGGCAAAGGGTTAATCCAAGATACACAGGCAAGAATCTGAACACAGGAAAACAGGCAAGGCAAGACTATGACTAAACTATGAAAACTAGGGCAGGCTCCGTAAAGTAGCTATCAAAGTGATAAACGCTAAACAATACTGTTAAATACTGGTGTGAGACGATTATATAGTGGTGGGTTTTATGATTTATTAGCTCTAAAAAAGGGAAATATTTATGACGAATTATAACTGGTTATGATTAATAATAAATATTTAGATTATATCTTCGATTTAACTGTAGCAAGGAAACATCCAAATTTTTAAAAATTTACAATTATTTGATCTGTCCGTCACTGAGCAGCCAATATACATTTATCACTCAAGTATGGTATTTTTTGGCCACGACAATAACACTGTCCTGCTTTGTGCAAGGCTCGCAGAAGTTGCAAAATGTTAGCAAGGGTTCACACGTCATTGACTTCGAACTTGCGCAGCCACCGCGACCCATAGTGTGAAATATACGGGATGTCATAACTGCAAACTATATATGAACATCTCACTACCGAAAACATATATACACAGAACGGAAACAAAGTAAAAAAGAGAAAAAAGAATATAAAAGGAATGGCAGTATTTCACATCATTAACCACACCCTTTGAAACTCATCAGAGAATCCAAAAATCATCTTAAAAAGGGACTGAAACTTAAACACGCATCTAAATAATTGTAAACGTTTACTTGCATTGGTTTCGATTGCTGAGGAAGAGTCCGGTTGCGGTAGATAACGGAGGTCTTTTGATTAGTTTGTGAGGAGTCAGCTGGAAGTTTTTTACTTCTGGTTCTTCTGAAGAAGTAGTCCACAGCGACTAACGTTACTTGAGAGTAAAAACTGCCGGAAAATAAAACTAATAAGGAAGGTCTTGAGAGTCTTGAAAGTTGTTGTCTCAAACGAAGAAGAGTTTCTGAGCAATGATTATTTCGGGCTAATCGCTTTTGAGGGTTCTTATTCTGTGTGGACTGGCCAATAAGATGCATGAATTTTGAGCGGGAGAAGTTTCCTTTGTCTCATGTTGTCTCATTTGCATGTTTTATGGCCGGTCGGGAATTTCTGTAGTTTTAACCCAAAAAATAGTACAAATCGTATGATGCGTTTCACAATCACATACTGTACTCATTGTCCGAGGAATGAAAAGCAGATAATATTGATACCAAGAAACAAACATTTGGAATAGATTAAACCAAAAATACATACATACACCTGAATATCAGTGTTTAGGGCTTTAACTAATGCAAATAATGAGTGGTAACTCAGCTAATCTAATAGGGAAACGTACAAACAACACATGCAATATACCAGATATATTTGTAGAGTATAATAGAGTAACGGTCTTGTGTGTGTGTGTGTGTGTGGTGTGGTAGTTTACTGGACAGCCAGGCCCACGGGGTCATTTACAGCTCATTGGGAAGTGTTGGTAAGATGGGGAGATGATAGTAGGGGTGGTTAGAGTCTCCTTGACGGCGAGGAACCATTTGGCAATTTACAACCCCTATACAAGTAACATCTCGGACCAGAACTGTAATTTATATGCAAATGTCAAAAGTCTAAAAGGGTCTCTTAAGCCATAAACACCCCAAAGATCATGCATGATTCTACGCAGACGCTACAAGTGTGTGTTATTGGTAGTAGCTGTGTGTGATTGGTTTCAGGTGAGCTTGTGATTAGTGCAATGGAGCATGGGAAATGTAGTCCAGGGTGATGGGTAACAGTCTGTGTAGTGTGAGAGTGCATGTGGAGAGCGGGTGACCTCTGGTGGTGAGAGAACGGAAGTTTATAGACGGCTTTGTGACAGTCCGTATATTTGAAATATGCAGCTTGGTAAGCAAAAGAGATTTACCAAGATTACCCACCCCCCCCCCACATAAATGATACACTTTATTACTACACTTTTTTTTTCTTACATAACAAGGGGAAGGCAGCAGAATCCAGAGTTCTGCTTGTAAGGTGATGGTTAAACTGAAAATCAAGAATTGCAGAGATGGCCCATTTCTTACCCTTGCTCTGTTGTCAAACAACAGCTAGAAGATGGCCATCATCACCATAATTTTGCGTCCTGCTTCTTCTTTCACCAACCTCCCCAATATGCCTCATTTAACTAACCGCTTGGTTCTAAAAAAAATACATCTACACACATCACAGCCTTTTGTATTTTTTCATTCTCTGTCTTCTTTTAATTTGATATTTGGGAGATGGAGGGGTCTTTGGGCAGTTGTTTCTTAGTGGCAATAATAGGGTGATTAGTTATATATCATGCCAATGTGTGTGTTTGTGTGATGTGTTACATGCAAAAATGCAATACTAGGCAGCAAAAAAAAACATCAGCTTTATTTATCATAAAATAAACTATCAAATTGTCAATTCTGTAAAAAAAAATCAAACAATAAATATTGTGATGCTCTTTAATGTAGTGTGACACATCACCTAGTGGTCTTATCTTGCAGAGCAGGATAGTCAGTTAAAATGGGACCACGGCACAGCACTTTTTCTCCGATCAGCTTTCCTCATTTTTACAAGTTATATCAAGAAAAATACGAACATCAGAGGTGATGTTGAAAGATGCAGTCCAACTGGCTGACATGTATCATCATTTATGTAATCATTCAATCAGTAGATCAACCACTGAAAGACGTCAACGATGTAAACATCTTGTCACCTAATGTTACATTTACCTCAGGAATGATATCTAACATTCACAGCTAGTTTGTTCAGTTATTTACATATGAACTACTTTATAGATATACATATTTACACATCCTTTTTTATGTATATTGAATTATAGAACTAATATTTTTTTTATTATTTTATTTTTGATAAAGGAGAATATGTTTTCAACTGGAATTATTTAAGGCTACTGACTCATTTACTTTATTTGCAATTATATAATTTCATTCTGTTCTGTGTGACTTAAATGATAAATGCACACCTTCATGGAGTGGATCAGGAGGACATTTGTAGCATTTAACAACTTAATTTTGCTCTGTACCTCACAAAAAAAAAATGGAACAGACTTCTCTGTCATTTAGATTACTTGGGTACTGCTTTTTGACATTTAGCAATAAATAAAAAATAGTGATGGTGATTGGTTATCAATTACACTTTTTTTTTTTTCTTTATACAGTAACAAATAAAACTGGAACCAAAATAGCGAGCCAGTCTCTGGGGGTAATCCAACTTCGATCGGCAGTGTGATGCGGACCAAGGGATTAGAAGATTGCCCAAGACTCAGCGCTCACCCAGGACCAACAACCTGAGAGTTGAGTGTGGCAGAGAGATGAAGTCCTTCTCTCTATGCGTCCTGGGAGCAGGGAAGACAGAGGTGAGTGTAACATCTGAGAACGACACAACCAGAACACAAAACGATCTACTCACAACAAGAACTAGATGGAAGAGGAATATAAAGGAAAGGGTAATAAGCAACATGTGGGGTGAGGCAAGCCAGTGAACTAACGCGCCAGCACACGCCAGATCAGCGCTGATTGCACCGGTCACAAGCTGCCAAAAAAGACATGACACACAGACAGCAGAGTGAGCCAGAGGGCACCCTGACCCGTGACAAGTAAGGTTATTGATAAATTTCGGTATTGGGTAGGATTAGGTATGTAGAATATGGTCATGCAGAATATGTGCTTTATAAGTGCTAATAAACAGGCAATAACTTAGCTAATAATAATTTTTAATGCATGACAGTGAAGTTTGTAATACTTCTCCCGATAACCGTTTTATAAATTGTGTTCAAAATGAAAAGAATTATGCAATGCAGCCCAGAATTTACTTTATTTAGCATATAGGTGCAGCACTATTACACAACAGAAAGCACAATGTTGTACAGAGTAGCTGCCTATTTAATGTACATCAGTTCAGTCACTTATGAGGTCCGATGGAGGTTAGGATGCTGCATAAAAACAAGCCAATTAACTTGATGAAACAAAAGACATACCTGCAAAATAACCTCAAACTGGATTTGGGGAAGAAATAAAGGCTGCACAAGCAGTACAATGTTTTTAAATGATTTAAGAGCATGTATAAAATGTGAACTGAGTGTGTACATTGCTAAGAGGAAGAGAGGGAGATAGAAAAGGATTGGTTGGGCTCAGCCAAGCTTAAATGTCATATAAGGCAGATGCATTTCTCATCCCTGTCTGACCAGCATGGCCTTCAGAGAGTTTCCAGTAAACATACACGCTTATTAGTGATGTTATAATTGTTTACTGCCAGAATGACACAACATCTGAGTGACACTAGAGTTGCAAGTCTTGTACTAAAAGTTACAAGAATTCACCAAGTCTAGACAAAGAGTCCTTAAAATTGTAATGTCATTCTCAGGTCTCAAGGACATATAAATGTAGATTTATCTTGGATATTTATTTGTGTCTGAGAGACAATTTTAGTATGCAAATTCAATATTTAATTCTCAATTTCCCTACTTGCAGCAAACTTGCAATTTTTGCCATCCTTGTATTCAGTAAACTGTGGAAACATTTCAACTGCAGATCTGATGCACTCTTTGACATTTCAAATAAGGTGACAGTAAAACCTGGTCTCTTTAGAAAAGTTTTTTGAAGATGTCAGAAACCAGAGAGTTTAAAGGTAAGGAATGTGCATCTGTTTCATTGATTTACACAGCATCACAAAGCCAGGACCCATTGTAAATTAAATTACTAAACCTGTACGAGTCAAAAGTGAATGATCTCTTTGAGAAAAATGGAGAAACTACAATAATAATCACAACGGTTGAGCCACTTCCCTTCTCGGTCCATCCATCATAGCTTAAGGCTGTGCAGACCGACACCTTACAGCTAAAGCGGTTAGAATAAGATATCACCGCTATGCTGGAGGCTTCCCCTGATGTCACATCTGATGAAATATTAATCTGCTTTTTGTAGCTAATGATAAAGCACTGTGAAGCATGAGGATGGGAATGATTTAGTCAGGCGATGCTGGCTCTCTCGTCTGTGGCTTAAGAGGATAACCTAAAGCACTAATGAGCTTTAAATCTACATCTCACAAAGTGGCTGCAAAACACTGAAAATGAAATCTCAACATCCCTGAGCCCCACAGATACTTGCCCTGTAGACCTATTTCAAGTTAGCCAATTATAGAGGAATATTTACAGCACTTTCCGCTTTTTCCAGTCTATTTATTGTAGGGTTGTATAACCTGGTTTCCTGCCCATGTGCCTAATAATTACATATAATGCTGACACTACAGGTGAATAGATATCACTCATAGATATCACTATATGTTCAAAGCTGATTAATCACAGTACATTAAGGCAATTATTTTGTATTACAAGTTTTCCAAATGTTATGTTTAAATATGCAAATTGCATATTATCTTATAAAATATGCACTAATTTACATAAATACATTTCCAGAACTGAAATCTTTCGTTTTGTTGACTTTTTTCACAAAGGGAATTTTGGATATCTCTTTTTATCACACCATAAATCAGAAAATATTGCAGCCAACACTCAATTAATCAATCAATCAGGAATACAATTTTATAAATCAATCAAATGATATAGTAGATGAACAAACATCTCAGTAAAATAATTCAGAATATAGATAGGAATAAAACTGAAAAGTTAGCTGTATGAACTGTAAGTGCTACTGAAGTTAAAGGGTAATATGAGGCGATTTCCTTTTTCTTTTTTCTTTTGAGTGTTACAAGCTCTTGGTACATAAAGAAGATCTGTAAAGTTGCAAAGACTAAAGTCTCAAATTCAAATAGATATTCTTTATAAAGTTAAGAGTTAACCACGCCTACCAAAAATGGCTCGTTCTAACATGTCCCCACATGTATACGTCACAATGTGGGAAGATTTTCATAACACCGCCCAAATGTTCACGCAAAGAAAGAAGGCATAACTTTGATTATCGCTGTAGTATTGTTGTTGCCGTGTGTTTCGTTGTGAAAGCGAAACACTTGTTTGGCCTTCCCAAAAGAGGACGATATCTGCTTCATAATGCCTGGAGCTGATCCGTGTGGTCGCTGAGGGAATACTTCAACTTCGCGCTGTGGATCGCTGGATTGGCTTTCACCGTGAACGAAGCGGAGTCCAACCAGGGGTCGTCAGATGTGGTTGCTGCAAGCCCGCCGAACGCTCCGCTAGCCCCGGCCTCCACTACTCTAGACTACAATGCCGGCTGTTTGACTCACAGACTGTTTAAGTACGTTTTTTCATTTTAAAGGATTGCGTCACTGATGCAGTTCAAATGCGAGGTTTTGCGTCACAGTGTAGAGGATAGCCACCTCGTTGTTTGTCCATTTCTCGATGCAACCAAGACGACATAGGTTTTATGTTCTACCCCCGGCGCGATGCCCCGCAACACGTAACAAAGACAGGTATAAATATTAGTCGTCGTAATTATTGTCCCAATGGAGCAAACAACTGGCCTCGTATATAAGGGTTTTCATTGCTTTATGTCTACTTCGCTCTGGACGGGCCATGGCAAGTGACAATATGGTAGGGAGTGTCACTTTCCGGTCACCACGACTTGAGGTGATATTGCGGCAAATCACACAACGCTCTGGATAGCTGGTCAATCAGAGCACACCACACTTTTCAGAACGATGATGAGCTTTGTAAAAATCGTTGTGTTTTAGAAAGGCGGGGCAGAGAGGAGCAACAATAACGTACAGTATATGGAAAATAATGTATTTTTTAACCTTAAACCTCATAAACACATTTCATTACACCAAATACACGAAATAAGGTTCTTTAGCATCATATGACCCCTTTAAGAAAAAAAAAACCTTTTAAGAAAAGGGCCTTTAAAGATATATACTGTAATTAAAACAGGCACAAATGCATAGTGTCATATAAATACATAACTATATAATTACATTACACATGTTCTGAAAACAATCGCAAATACACTTTAATTGAAAGATGAAGCCATGGCAACTATATTGTACCTGACAGCAGCTACATTAAGCATGTGTAAACAATTCCATATGCTTCATATGAATATGATTTTGCATTTAAGCACATGCAATGGACCACATTTAGCATCAGGGACCTGCACAACTTCCAGTACAGTGCAGCTTTTTGAGAAATTGTGAGAAACTTAAGTGCAAAATGTAATATTGAGGTTGTGTGGTGTAAGCATCCCAGCGCAGACAGAACGAAAGCAATAATAAAATTTAGTGCCTGAGATTTTAAAGAGATAATCGGTGGCAGCACACAGAAACCAATTATTAGAGACGTAATTAGCGTAGCTGTTGTTCCAACCAAGCAAAATGTATTTGTTTAACCCAAGCTAAAGAATAATAGGTGAATTGATCAGATCTAAGTGCAGTACAAGATTATGGATGAGTATTTGAATGCTTGGTCAAAGAGCTGTGTTTTTAATTAATTTTACACAGAGAGAGGGTGTCGGACCAAAACGTATCGGAAGGCTATTCCAGAGTTTGGAGCACAAATGCGAAAAAAAGCCTTACCTCCTTTCGTGACTTGTATCCAAGGTACTAACAAAATCCAGAGTTTTGCGACCTTAGGGAGCGAGATTGTAGCGTGGTGATTGATCGTTGGGTCGAAGGAGCTAGCCCATTAAGGGACTTATAGTAGTAAGATATTTTGTATGATACGGAACTTATAGGTAGCCGGTGGCAGAGACTGTAAAATTGGGGTATATGATCATATTTTCTTGACCTGGTAAAGACACTAGCCGCTGCATTTTGGACTACCTGAAGCTTGTTTATTGAAGATGCAGGACAACCACCTAGCAGTGCATTACAATAGTCCAGTCTAGAGCTCATGAATGCATGAACTAGCTTCTCTGCATCAGAAACAGGTAACATATTACGCAACTTGGCAATGTTTCTAAGATGGAAAAAAGCTGTTTTTGTAACATGGGAAATATGAATTTCAAAAGACAAGTTGCTATCTAATAAAACACCCACATTTTTGACTGCAGAGGAAGTAACAGTACATCCATCTAGTTGCAAATTGTAATCCAAGATATTCTGTGTACTGTCTTTTGGTCCAAAAAGTAATATCTCTGTCTTATCCGAATATAATAGGAGAAAATTATTGGTCATCCAAACTTTTACATTTTAACACACTCTGTTAGCTTAGATAATTTAGAAGTTTAATCTGGTCTTGTTGAGATACAGTATATAGTCGAGTATCATCAGCATAAAAATGGAAACTAATCCCATATTTTCTAATAATATCACCAAGGGGCAACATGTACTGTATATCGAAAATAGCAGAGGACCTAGGACAGATCCTTGTTGGCACATACTTTACTGTGCTAGTGAATGCTCCGTGAAATACAAACAAGGTGGTAGCGATCGGACAGTAGGATCTAAACCATCTTAAAGCCTACCCTTGAATACCTGTATAGTTTTGTAATCGATCTATGAGTATGTCAGGATCTATAGTATCGAACGCGAAATAAAAGCCCCCACTAGATCAGTTAAGAAAGCACCCAGACAGATGCAGCCTTGGTCTGATGCAAGAAGCAAGTCCTTTGTTAATTTTACATGGGCAGTGTATGCTATGGGCCTGAAACTGACTGAGAATTTCATAGAGATAATTTTTTGCAGGTTGGCGCACCCTTGGGCAGACACACTTTTCTAATGTTGAGAAATAAAATGAAAGATTTGCAATGGGTCTGGGTAAATGCCAGTCCATACGATCTCGATGTGGTTCTAATAAGAGGGTTAATAACCTCCAGTTGAATGGTTTGGACGTGACCCTCAAGACAACGAGAGTTAATAATATTGAGCAGCTGTTTTCCTGCTCCGGGACCACATCTTTTAGTAATAGTGGGTCCGGCTCTACCAGGCCTTGTTGTTGGTTCGAGCCTCGTGTGACCTCCCGTTTACTTTGTAGCTGGTCCTGTAAATTACGTGCCGCCACGCCGTTTCTCTTTTGTGGTGCGCGAATGACGCTGCCAGTAGATTACTACGCCTGTAGCCTCTCCCGTTGTTATTGTATTTTGGGATGGCTCTGTATGTTTTCAGGAAAGCACGTCATAACGTCACATCCTCTCCACTGGCTGGCCGTAGTCTAGATTGGGTGGCGTCTGTTTATTTGTTAATCTAGCCACTGTGCTAATTAAAAACCTAGGATTGTTTTGGTTATGTTCTATTAGAAGTTTATGTACATATTTGAATTTTTTTTTTCGTGATTTTGATTTTGGAAGTTGTGATTTAGCAAACTTAAATTGTTTTTTCGACTGCAATGCATTTAGCCACTCTTAAAACAAGTAAATTGTTTTGAGTCTTAAAGGTGGACCCCAGCCCGACGGGTAAAAAGTTTTTGTACACGTTGCATCAAGGAAATAACATTTGAAATTAATAAAACAAAGACCCCTTTAATTTACTTATTTGTCTGTGAGAATGGTAGAATTAGCATCATCATTCCGCAGCCAAAAAGGCAGTTAAGTATTCATGAGCATAATTGAACTTTTTTATTCCTGCAGTGTTTTTTTTTATCATCACCATTGTCTCTTTCCAGGCTGCCAATCTGAGGTTAATACAGTCTAATAGCGGAAGCAGAGAAAAGTATTCACCTTAGAGAATACCTATTAAATTACTGTAATAAGAACAAGTGTGACCGTATATATTAAAAGAGAACATAATTTGACTGACAGGTAACTGTTACACGAACAGACAAAGAGCTGCAAGCTACACTCTAAAAAATGCTGGGTTGTTTCAACCCAACTTATATAGAAATATATACAAATATAGACTAACCCAACTTTTGGGTTAAAATTTTAATTTAAAAATGTAACCCAATGGTTGGGTTAGTCCTTATTTGACCCAAAGTTGGATTGAAACACCCCAGCATTTTTTAGAATGTAATTAGTACATAAGAAATTTGGTTTGGTTATTTAAACCCGTAGAAAGATCAAATTAGCCTCAGATGACATCAGAACAAATCCACTGAAATCTGAAGTGAGATAATTTGTTGAAATGAACATATTAAGGAATATGTGATAATGTTCTTGTATTTTGCTTTCAGGTGAACGCTATGTACAGAAAATATTTGATCAGGTAATTAACAGTGTAATGAGGTTTGATAATATTCTGTTTGCTAATTTGGAAACATGTTTAGCTTGACGTCAAACAAATTGCATGAGCTTGCAGAATATTACAAGATGATTGTAAAAGTCATTCAGTTTGGACTTTTTCTGTTCTGTTTCTTCTGTGTTCCTCATGCACTGTTCCCCTTCACTGAGTTAATTGCGTCATTCTGTTCAGTTGTGTGTAGTTAATTATCCTTGTTTGGTCTGTGTATTGAAGTTCCTGTGTTCAGCTCTAGCTGGTCCGGTTTTGCCAGCATCTGTGTTTACACTACCCTGTGTGTTGGAATACCCTGTGTTGGATTACCTGTGAGTTGGATTGAAGACTTTAAAAACCTTATTTGTCTTCGTGTGTTTGTGAACAGCATAGCTGTGATATTAGAATGTTAATATTTGTATATTTCACATATAATTTGAAATTGACGTAATTGCTAGTAAATGTCACAATTAATTACAAAGAAATGGCAAATACCACATTGATTTTAACATGAAATTTTGAAGTATAAAGACTGAAATAGTAATTGCTTGTAAAACCTACTCCAGTAATTATTTACAGCTTCGAAAAGTTAAAGTTTTATAGTGTGCATTCTCAGATATTTTAATATATTTTAACATTTATTTGACATTTAATGGATGAAATGGTCTTTTGAAGAGCTAAGCATCTTAAGAGCTAAGATGCAGATAAGCTTGAAAGATCAGTATATCATTATCTTTTTGGCCACATGTGTAACATTACATCTATATCATTTTTCCTCTCACAAATGTTTAAGCAAAATAAATATTCTCACAGCATGGCACATTGGATCTTTCCGCATAATATATTTAAGTGTGTGAAAATGAGGCACTACCATTTACATAAACATATATAGAATGGACTGACATCCACTAATAAACCATGTGGTTCACTTTCAAACATTGTGTAATCAACACTGATTCAAATCTGAGAATATTCAGACATATGGTGTTTGATTGTGGCTCCTGGTCCAAGAGAATCCAGCATAATGCACCTCTAAACCAAAAAGCTGCACAGGTAATGACATAAGTCCTCAAATGGCAGTTTCTTCTCATCCAGACCCATATCAACTCTCCATCATCTCCTCTTCTCTTTCCTAAAGTGTTCTCATCTGACCACTGGCGGCAGAAACGGTGTCCCCTGTCAAACTGGCATGAGGGCTCATCTAGGCAGCGCTGAGAGAGGAAACAGATGGAGGCAGCAGCCCGTCAGCTTGGAGCTCAACTCCTTCCCAGAATTCAACTGCTCTGATTGTGAGAAGCCCCTGCAATTCCATTAAAGTTTTTGATTTGAGCACTTTGTTGTTTGGCATTTAAAAAAAAATAAAAAATTCCTCTGACATGCATATATTGTGCATTGTAGGAAGTTTAGGGGCTTTTGGAATTGGCTAGTGTTTTTACATGTGAATTGCCAATAATATTATGATCTTCACAACTGCTAAACTGGCAAAAGGAAACTTTTTTTAAATTTTATTTTTATTCCAGATCAAAATTCACGTTGTTTGCTGAGAATCTTCCCCTTGACAAATTACTTGGAAAAATGTATGTTACTACACTAGATCCTTATAAATAAATTATTACAAATAAATATTTTAAGTACTGAAATAACTAAAACTAAATAAGCAATAAATAAAATTTAAAACACATTTCAAAAATAATTACAGAAAATATTAACAATTACTAAAGCTTTAACTAAAGTCAAAACAAAGAAATATAAAAAAAATCGAAATATTAACAAAACAATAATAGTATACCAATGATAATAAAAATAACACTGTTTGCGATGTGTTGTGAATTTTGATTAAATTATCCCACTTACATAGCTGAAATACATATTGTGTCAGCATACACTATTATTATTTTATTTATTTATAATTTTTTTGGGAAAGAAGTCTCGTATGCTTATCAAGCCTGGATTTGTTATCAATTTTAAAATATTGTAAAATGTAATTTATTTCTGTGATCAAAACTTAATTTTCAGCATCATTACTCCAGTCTTCAGTGTCACACGATCCTTCAGAAATCATTCTAATATGCTGATTTACTGCTCAAGAAATATCAGGATTATTTGATGAATAGAAAGTTCACTTTCACATTTGACCAATTTAATGTCCTTTCTTAATAAAAGTTTAATTTCTTAAAAAAAAAAAAAAACACTTACTGACCCCAATCATTTGAATGTTAGTATACAATTTTTAAAGAAAAATAACCATAAAACCCATATGCTGTTTGCTCTGAATAAAAAAATAAAATAAAAAAAAACACACATTGACCATACGACTCATGTTCTGAATTCAATGGACTATATTCTTCTGAGACCATAAATCAATCTTCCCCTCTTTTTCACAAATCAACTATAGTGCAGTTCAATGTGTTGCATCAGATTTCGCATTTGGTAATGAGAGACATGAGAATCAATAATGTCACTGATGTTTTGACGTCACTGGTTTGATGTAACCTGCACCGCTGGCATCATCATTTGAATGCTATGGTGGAAGGGAATATTATCAACGAGTAACTACTTGCATTTCAATCCATTTCTGTTCACGGTTAGGGAGCATGAGGAATGAGACTGGGGTGAGAACAGGAGTGACGCAGGTGAGGGAGATAAATGACAGCCGAATTGAGCTCCCCATTTATCTGATTAAATTATAATACTTAAATGAGCGAACAGAGGCAATCACAAGGTATTTCAAATGCACTCAATCACATTTAGGTAACATACAACAAGGTGAGATTGATTGCCCCTGCTAAGATTAATAACCCTCACCCTCATCCACAGCCTGAACCCGTCACCTTTACTGTCACCAGTCTGTTACTACACTAGCCAGTCTGAGATCAGCACTTTATCACTTCTGTCGCATTAACACACTCTCTGATTTCAACATGCATCACCCTCACCATTTGATCACAATCAGTGCGCAAACATTACAAATGCACATCATGAACACATGTAAATCTGGCCAGCCAATGACCTTTTCCATGTCCATTCACATCCATTCACAAAAGCAGCTGCATTTAGTATTTAGCAGGGATGATGTTGTTTGTGACATTTTCATTCCATGCCGATGTTTTGGTTGGATTCATGAGTCATGCTTGAGGTGTCTTAATTCATGTATTTTTCATCTGGTTCAAATTGCAATAACGTCGGACAAGGCAAACTGAAAAGTCCTAATTAAAATGAAAATGTACTCAGACTATTGAGGAGTCACTTCCGCTATCTCGGTCTTCACCTGCTTGCTGCTCAACTATAGTACCATTCTAAGCTGAAAACCATTGTGCTGTTCTTTTGTTTGTGCAACAAGCACATGAATATAAATCTTAATTAATTCCTTAAACATTTTTTTTTCAATCATGTGTGTTGTTTTAAAGATAACTATACAGCGGTTGTCACTCTTTAGCATCGTTGTAGCGCTTTTCCAAACATATTGCAAACGACTAGTGTCTGCTAAGGATTTAGCAAAATGGTGTTTAAGTCACATTACTGGTGTGGCAAGAAGTGTAAAAATAAAAGCCATGTACACACTGAAAAGTTTCAGGAGTGACAACCATATTTAAACATGGAAGAGATTCCCCTAAATTGTTTCATGTGTGTGTACAGAACAGAACTAACTCCAAATTGCAATGATTGACACCATGGTAACCATAGAAATGTTTTGAGCATCTCTTGCATTTGGTATCTGCTATTTTTGTGACAATTTTACCTAAACCACTGTTAGGCCACATTGACACTGCAGGTCTTGTTGCCCAATTCCGATTTGTTGACTATTATTTAACGACCAGATTTTACATCTTTTAAAAGTGACCCATATTTGATTCTGTAACGAAGGAGGCGTGACAACGGAGTTGAGGATCCAAATGCAGCTTTTATTCACAAGAGTGGTCAAAACAGGCAGGGTCAAACACCTTCAAACAGGTACAATCCAGGGCGAGACAAAAGAGCAATCCAATAAACAGTCCAAGGTCAAAAAACAAGGCAAGGCAACACAGAGACTCGGAACAGGGTACAGGCTAAACTATAATCAGCAATGTGTGTGTGGAGGAGTGCAACCTTTATAGTGTCACTGATAGGAAACAGGTGTGGTGCAATAATGAGTTCCCAGGCAGGGGTTTATGGGGAATGGAGTCCAGAGAGAACCAAGACAAAACCCCTTATCGTGACAGAGCCCCCCCACTAAGAGCAGATTCCAGATGCTCCAAACAGATTACGAGAACAACTCGCAGTCCACGGTGGAGTTGATGGAGGGAGGAACCATGAGGGGAGTGAAACAGGAGGTCTCAGGGGTCCGACTGACAGAGACTGAGCCGTTGGACGGGGGGCCCAAGGCGAAGACTGAGAGCCGAAGAGCCAGGGTGGCACTGAGGGATCGGAGGGCTATGGTGGAGCCGACGGCTCTGGCGACCGAGGTGCTGGTGGGGATCCAGAAGGCCGCGGTGGAGCCGGAGGGAGAGAGGAGCCCAAAAGAGCCGGAGGGATGGAGGGATGAGGCGAAGCCGAGAAAGTGTCGTCCTGAGGCATGGCAGTCGTGGAAATGAACCAGGTGGAGCCGGAGAATGATAAGCCTTGCGGAGCCGTGGGACTGACGGCCACAATGAGAGGAGTGCGCTTGAGCCAAGGGACACCAAAGGGTCGACGGGCCGAAAAAAGTGGAGTCCTATGGGTCCTCGAATGCCAGAGACGAGATCTGGGTATCCTGCCAAGCTTGGTGGACTGGGCTGGCTGTCCAAGATCCGACCATTCCCCACCCTCAAAGGAGGACCTTTAGGGACAGACAGACAAAGCAGAGACATCCAAACAGCGACATGTAAGGGTAGTGAGAGGGAGGTTGGGTGGACACAAGTCAACATTGCTTATTCCAGCATGGTAGAGCATGCAAGAGGTCCGAGACGGCCTCCTTGGCCGAAAAAGCTGGAAACATATCATAACAGAAAAATTCAATAAGGAGCGGCGCGAATCCATAGCAGGTACCGTAAGACAGTAGCAGGAAACCGTTCAATAGAAGCGGCCGAACTCCATAGCCCGAGAGGAAAGTCTCGACGGCATAGAGTTCATAAATGAGCTCGTGCCAACAGCCCTGTCCTAGCGCACCTGTTGGCTCATGCAGCATGGTGCCCCCACCCCGAAGTATAAATCGCATACTCTTAGCGTTCTGGGGTGCGATCAAGAACTGTTGCTGGTCTCGTGCCACAATGAGGCTGGATCAGCAGCGGGCTCATGGATGCAACCCAGGTAATTACCTTGAGCAGTGGCGAGTGGTGGCACAATCACAGGCATAGCGTGATAGGCTGACCCCACCATACAGGAGGCATGTGACGTGAGGGTGAACCAACAAAATACAGGGTCCTCATGGAATAGACCTGAACAGCGGGATCGTGGACACTCTGAATTGCCATCTCTGATAGATTGGGACTGTCGGGGTGGCAGCCCGCCCTATGGTCTGCGGATGGTACCTGAGGTTGACCTGACCGTGTGCTGCGAAGACTCTGATCATATCCAACACAGATACAGTGACCATATATGACCGTGGACAACTGCGTGTCTGGGAAACAGCCTTACGACTTTAACAAGCTCTCTGCGTTCGATACAGCTAAGAGCATCAACGTGCTCGTGAGTATAGTGCATCCGTGTTTGTGGGGAAGGCAAAGCTCTCTGTAGCTGCGCGACCTTTCATGCACACCATTCTCCTGGCTGGGTCATCGCATCACTTGGACAGAGACGCTGAATGTAGTGGGATCACGTGATCAAACTGCGCAGGAGTGGGGGTGTTGAGGGATTCATGGGGGGGGAGGTCCCACAAACAGCCGACACCGTCAAAATAAAGGCAAGACATCACAGCTGGTAAGGGTATGCGAGTGGCCATGGGAAAAAAAGAAAAACAAAAACAAAAAAAAAAAAAAAGAGGAAAAAAGAAAGGAAAAGAAACACAGGAAAGAGAAAAAAAGGTAGAAAAAGGGGAAAAGTGCGGGGAAAAGGGAGGGAAAAGAAAAGGAGAGAAAGGGAAAGAGAAAAGGGGGAAAAAGAAAACAAAAGAAAAGAAAGTGCGCATCTGATAATAACTCACAAAAGAATCTTTGATGACGAGAACAATCGTAGAATCATGGCAGTAGTCGAATTAAAGCAGACATAACACTAACAGACATGGACAGAGGGGCCGGTCCTCAGAAAGAGGAAACCAAATCAATACGAAATTAGTGGCGACAACTCATCGCAACAGATGGATTAAAGTGGGATGGACTCAAAATACATCCTACGGATAACGAGAGAAAAAGAAAGAAAGACAAAAAAAACAAAGGCGGATAAAGTCGCACACGGTCAATATACCGAAAGCGAGGATCAACGCGTTAACAAAATGGAGAACAATTAGTTAGGGAAGTGGATATGAAATTGACATGGTGAAAAAAGAACAATTCAGAGTAATCATGATAGACCATGGAGATGAGCAGGACGAAACCAACATGAAATGCGGCTTGAGTAGTCCCGTTGTTGTGTGGTTAGTGCGTATCGTGATTGGCTTAGTGCAGTGCGCAAGGAACTGGCATTACAACGTGTAAAATGAATTAAAGAGGGAAATCCAAATGCAGCTTTTATTCACAAGAGTGGTCAAAACAGGCAGGGTCAAACACCTGCAAACAGGTACAATCCAGTGTGAGAGAAAAAAAGAGCAATCCAATAAACCGTCCATGGTCAAAAAACAAGAAGGCAAGGCAAGACAGAAACTAGACCGGGTAACAAGCTAACAGACTAAGCAATAACCAGCGATGTGTGTGTGGATGTGTGCAAACTTTATAGTGTCCCTGATAGGAAACAGGTGTGGTGCAATAATGAGTTCCCAGGCAGGGGTTTATGGGGAATGGAGTCCGGAGAGAACCAAGACAAAACCCCTTATCGTGACAGATATCTGCATTTACTCTATACACTTGACAAAACAATCCAAGAGTAAACCAGCCTGCTAGTCGCCAGATCTGCGAAACAAAACCAGACCAATTGCTAATCAAAACTAATCCATTCATGTTTTGTTTTTTTCGCAGCTTTACCCTCTGTCGTGGGTCCACTCCGTCGAAATCGCATTCTAGGGGGAGATGAGGAGTTCACATTAACCCATGGACTAAAAAAACAACCCATGACAACAGTGTAAAAGAAGGCTATTCCTGCTGAAAAAACGTGGACATGGCAACACTGCCTGGAAAAGTGTCCACCTGAATCAATGTCATTCACCACCTTTGCTTTTTCTATGTCATACAACTCACATTGACAGGGGGATATCCGATCTGTCCACTTACATGGCAGAAGCAAATGCACCTATCAGATTTCGATTTATTTCCACATTGGAATGAGGCCTGTAACCAATATTTTTTCCTGCTTGCACGTTCGTGGGTCTTTTCCGATCTGTGCCACGTGGGAAGAAAAACCTGAATTGGCCTTAATGCTTGGAAGGCTGCTTCGCAGAGCACGCTCTTAAAGGGTTGCCATAGGTTACTTGTTATATGCATCTTTGGACTTGGCTCATAAAGTGATCGAGTTTATGGAGTTAATAAAGTAGGCAGGTACAAGTCACAATATTTTGGTATGTGCCTTATTTCCAAGATTAAGCGGTTGGCTTTGAGTTTATTATGGGCTTGTTCTTATTTGCAGTTTTTTCGAAGATCTAGCAACACTAACGAGTTAAGACTCAAGATGAACAAGACCTTACCACATTGTGCCAAACATTGTATCTGTATATAAGTGGGTATTTCTTCAGTCATGGACAATTTTAATAAAAGTGGTGGCTTTTGACAAAGCTTTTTCTCATAAATTTCTCATAATAAAATGAATAAAAACCTTATAGACGTATTTTAAAAAAATACACATCAAAATTCCTAAAACTTCAAAATTTAAATGAAAACAGAAAATACAAAAATCTAAATAATAATAAAAAAACTAATAGTATCTCAACGATACTAAAATAACATTGTTCCATATGACTCATGTGCAAACTTCCAAGAGAAAATCCACCATAAAATTAAATTTCTATGTTTTAAGACTATCATAATCTTAAAGAAAGAAAGAAACCATTTCAATATTTATTGTGTGAAATTATTTCTTTTATAAGTAATAATTTCAACCATGACCAAATTTTTTTTTTTATTTAATATGAGAAATCTCTTAAGTCATGTTTGAAATGTTTAAAAATGTATAGAAATAATTTCACACAATACATATTGAAATGGTTTCATGCAGTTATTGTTGGGCTGATACAAAACCGTTGTTATGGTTGCGAGCCCCTCTTGCGGGCCGGGGACAAGCGGTACATTTTCCCCCTTTACCATCCCCGCTTAAAGGTCCAGTTGTCCCCCTATATCTTGATAGTGGAAATCTTTCAACTAGTGAGAGTATAAAAGGGTTTTAAGGGAGTTACAGAGCCAAATGCGCCCACAGTTGAACAAATACCCAAGTGCATGTGCTCATATTTCTTGTTCATTTCTCCTTGTAAAGACACTTGGTACCTACTTTCTCTCTGTCTCTCTCTCTTTCATTTTCTTCTCGATGCCATTATAACCTCCATAATCCACTCTGTTGTTTCTAATTTATTATTCCTCATCGATTTTCATCACGGCTTTCACAACCCCCCATGAATCACCCAGAGCTCTTCCACTCACACACACGCTGGCAAATGCTACACGGCTCAATCGATTTACTGCCCTGAGCGTTGCAGAGACTTGGTTCTCACTGTTTTTGGCGGTACAGTAACACACTCCATTGCAAGCTCTTAATTTTACATGTGGTGTATGAAATAAATGCAATTTTTCTCATTATAAAAATCTCTGAGTTACATCTATGGATGTCGGTTTCATAAATGGCACATTTAATGTGACATGAAACTGTGACGTTACATTCCACCAACTTCATCTAAGAAATGGCCTTGAGCTTTGGAAAGTTAAGACTTTTGTCTCTGCTTCAAAAGAGGTAAAAAGCCATTGTGGATGTTTGCATGTTCAGTTCCTCTTGGAAGGCTCTGCACTTTTCGATTTTCATTCTTTAGTATGAGAATTCTAAATCATATCTAGACTGCTCTTCCTGTCTTTCACCGTCAAGATAAATTGATTATTGCTGGATAATCGTTAGAGCTCTATATGGAGATGTTTCAGAGCACTCATCATTCAATGAGAATGACTTTGAATGGCATAGACAGTGATGTTATGTAAGCATATCTTTAAGGAATAGTTCTCTCAAAAATGACAATTCTGCCATTATTTATTAACCCACATATGATTTCAAACCTTTATGATTGTCACGATAAGGGGTTTTGTCTTGGTTCTCTCTGGACTCCATTTCCCATAAACCCCTGCCTAGGAACTCATTATTGCACCACACCTGTTTCCTATCAGGGACACTATAAAGGTTGCACACCTCCACACACACATCCCTGATTATTGCTTAGCCTGTTAGCTTGTTACCCTGTCTAGTTTCTGTCTTGCCTTGCCTTGTTTTGCCTGTGTATTTTGACCTTGGATTGCTTATTGGATTACTCTTTTTGCCTGCTCCTTGGATTATACCTGTTTGCACCGTTTTGACCCATGTCTGTTTATGACCACGTTTTTGTCTATTAAAAGCCTATAGATGGATCCAATGATCCTAACGTTCTCGTTCTGCACGTAACGATGATGTTTTTTTTTTTTTTTTTCATGGAATTCAAAGAGATAATTTTTAAAAGCTCTGACATGATTCCATGTCACAGTTATTATAGTTAAGTAAGACTAAAACAAACACAAACAAATAAACCAACAAAATAAATAAATAATAGTCAAACTACTTGCCGTTAAATAAACTTGTAAAAAAATTTGAAAATAAAAAAGTTAAAATAAATACTGATTCACAATATAAATACAAACAGTAACACTTTACAATAAAGTCACAATGAGCAGTACATTTGTACAGTATTTAGTAATCTTTGTTAATGTTATTTTATAAATATACAACTGTTCATTTTTAGCTCATATTAAGTCCTCATGAAATAAAAATGTGTTATATTTACTTTATTAGCGCACACTGCTAATCTTGAGGTGAACAATTCATCCATGTAAATTAATCCACTAAAAAAATTTAAAAATAAATATAATGTCTGTCTTGGTAATCTAACATCAAAATCTGAACATCTGTTTCCACTCTGGAATGCATTCCTTCTCTGATGATGTCAGCTTGACGGCTTGGGCAGAATATTCTTAACCACGCCCCTCCAACCGTTAGTTTGCTATGAGTGAGAGAGATAGAGGAGGAGTTCCAAAATAAAACCGTGCCCTCTATTCAGGATTCCGTTTCAGTTTGGAAATATGTCACTATACTGAATTACTAGCATATTAGCTGTTTATTAGTATTTATAAAGCACATATTAATGCCTTATTATGCATGACCATATTTTATATCTCTTAACCCTACCCAATATGCTCTTTAACATTAAAACTAACCTTCTAGCCGTTCTAACTATTAATACACAGCAAATTGGGAGTCTGTTGAGGCAAAAGTCATAGTTGATATTTAGTTAATAGTGAGAACTGGTCCCCAAACTAAAGCGTGGCCACACACACAATATATATATATATTATATACTATTGTAGTTTTATGGGTCCTATCTACAGTGGTGACGGAAAGTATTCAGACCCCCTTAATTTTTCACTCTTTGTTATATTGCATCCATTTGCTAAAATCATTTAGTTAATTTTTTTTCCTCATTAATGTACACACAGCACCCCCTATTGACAGAAAAACACAGAATTGTTGACATTTTTTGCAGATTTATTAAAAAAGAAAAACTTAAATATCACATGGTCCTGAGTATTCAGACACTTTGCTGTGACACTCACATATTTAACTCGTCTTGTCCATTTCTTCTGATCATCCTTGAGCTGGTTCTACACCTTCCTTTGAGTCCAGCTGTGTTTGTTTATACTGATTGGACTTGATTAGGAAAGCCTCATACCTGTCTATATAAGACCTTACAACTCACAGTGCATGTCAGAGTAAATGAGAATCATGAAGTCAAAGGAACTGCCTGAAGACAGAAGACAGAATTGTGGCAAGGCACAGATTTAGCCAAGGTTACAAAAAAATTTCTGCTGCACTTAAGGTTCGTAAGAGCACAGTGGCCTCCATAATCCTTAAATGGCAGATGTTTGGGACGACCAGAACCCTTCCTATAGCTGGCTGTCCGGCCAAACTGAGCTATCGGGGGAGAAGAGCGTTGGTGAGAGAGGTAAAGAAGAACCCAAGATCACTGTGGCTGAGCTCCATAGATGCAGTCGGGAGATGGGAGAAAGGTGTAGAAAGTCAACCATCACTGCAGCCCTCCACCAGGCGGGGCTTTATGGCAGAGTGGCCAGACAGAAGCCTCTCCTCAGTGCAAGACACAATAAAGCCCGCATGGAGTTTGCTAAAATACACCTGAAGGACTCCAAGATGGTGATAAATAAGATTCTCTGGTCGGATGAGGTCAAGATAGAACTTTTTGGCCTTAATTCTAGCGGTATGTGTGGAGAAAACCAGGCAATTCTCATCACCTGTACAATACAGTCCCAACAGTGAAGCATGGCTGTGGCAGCATCATGCTTTGGGGGTGTTTTTCAGCTGCAGGGACAAGACGACTGGTTGCAATCGAGGGAAAGATGAATGCGGCCAAGTACAGGGATGTCCTGGACGAAAACCTTCTCCAGAGTGCTCGGACCTCAGACGGGGCCGAAGGTTTACCTTCCAACAAGAACATGACCTAAGCACACCTAAAATAACGAATGAGTGCTTCACACCTTTTCTTGACTGTTCTGAATGGCCCAGCCAGAGCCCTGACTTTAAACCCCAATTGAGTCTCTCTGGAGAGACCTAAAAATGGCTTTCCACCAACGTTTACCATCCAACCTGACGAACTGGAGAGGATCTGCAAGGAGGAAGGGCAGAGGATCCCCAAATCCAGGTGTGAAAAACTTGTTGCATCTTTCCAAAAAGACTCATGGCTGTATTAGATCAGAAGGGTGCTTCTACTAAATACTGAGGCAAAGGGTCTGAATACTTAGGACCATGTGATATTTATTTCAGTTTTTCTTTTTTAATAATCTGCAAAAATGTCAACAATTCTTTGTTTTTCTGTCAATATGGGTTGCTGTGTGTACATTAATGAGGGAAAAAAATTAACTTAAATGATTTAACAAATGGCTGCAATTTAACAGAGTGAAAAATTTAAGGGGGTCTGATACTTTCCGTACCCACTGTATATATATACCCATAAAACGACAATAGTGTTATCCTCTGATCTAGAGGTGTTTTAACACACCACAACATTCAACTAAAAACAGAAAACTTTTTTATGTGTTTTGGCTGTTCATTTACACAACAACAGTATTTTGGGGGCCTGAAAATGCAAACTTTTGAAAACAGGTTTCAAAGTGCACGTTTTTGAAAACTATACCATTATCGTCGTAATACTGCATTTTAAGTCGCTTTCACAGATCCATGTGAATGGGGATCGTTTTGACAACATTGTCAAAATGCAAATACTTTTCTGTTTTTAGCACGTGTAAATGTACCCTAAAATAACACTGTCCCATATGACTCATGTGCACTATTCCAAGTCATCTGAAATTCTTGTTACTCGTTGTATGTAAATGTCATTGTGTGTAAAAAACTGCCAAAGATTCTTCAAACATTCTTAATTTGTGTTTCACAAAAACAAAGGTGAAAAAAATATATATAATTTTTTTTTATTTTGGGTGAACTGTTCCTGTAAGATATGATCACTAATTGACTAAAATATATCTTGAGGTGCAAATTACCTACAGCCAGAATGCTGAAAGGTTTGGCAGCCTTTTTTCAAACCAGTCATTTGAAAACAAAGACTTCTCATTAAAAGACCAAACAAGGGTAATTGTCTTAATTAAGAATTTGTAAGATAAGAAGCTACGCAGCACAGACTCGCTAAGCATATTGAATGTTTTCCAAGACTAATTTAATGACCCAAAATTCATGGGTGGAAATACGTTTGGCTAAGGGACTTTGCCCAACATCTAGTGCCAGAGAGAAACAGCGATGAGAGATCTCCATGCCAATAATCAGTGTGCACGTTAATTTATTTCTCACAGCCACTCAGAAAGCACACAATGATAAGCTATCGATATTTACTGCAACATGTGGAACGGCCGGCGGCGGGACGGCTTGAGTATCAGCACACGAGTCACGCTCAGTGGATTAGCGACTGCCTTAACTCTGATGGAGTTGGCTGTGTCAACAAGGCAAGTAGCTTGTAGGGCGGTGACTAAATCAATGCACTCTCACTTCCAGGGCCACTTTAGAGGTTATGCAAATGAACAAGACCAGAATGTGACATTTTGAAAGCCCAGGATGGATAACCCCCATTAGCAGAGGCTTTGTCACATCTTAAAAAGTACTTTCCCCTCCCACGATGGAGGTTTACTTTATACCTCTTTTTTCTTCAGTGATTTGTGGAGGACAAGGTGGGAGAGGTTGTGAATAAAACAAATGGAGCTCTCCTTGGCAGGGATCTCCTTAGAAATATGGATGAAACTGTACGGCCAACAAGCTTAATGCTATAAAAAAGCATATTTGCTCCATGGACAAGCACACAGTGCCTGTCTAATTGAAAGATGTATGATGCAAACGGGGGAGAGGAAATGGACAAATGGTTATGTTGAATTTAATGCAAATTTAGATGATTAACGCACATGAACACTTGCAGTTCACTGTCGTTGAACCCTTAGAGCTACAGACTGCCCACTGACCATAGGTAGTGACCACCTTGAGTAACAGCTGTGTCTTATATCTAGTTCACATGTTTAGCGGAAAATAGGTTTTATTTAATTGCTTTTGTTGCGATTTTTGCTATTTTGACACAATGTACAAATGACAGTTTTGCATGAAATGTTGTAATCTTCCTAGTATTCGTCCAGGCTAATTGTCCTAGTAATCGAACAGGCAGAATTTAATTATGAACTGTAGAAGACAATTATTATTAATTATTATTATTATTAGAATAAAATAATAAAATAAATATCACTATACTAATGTTTGAATTGTAAAGTTTATACACAATAATTTTCATGTATTTATTATTTTTTAAATAATTAATAATAATAATATGATAATATTAATAAAAATACACTAATATAATATACACAATATATAATAAAAAATATACTTATTATTATATTATTATTATTATTTTATTATTATTATTATTATTATTTCTGTAACGTACATTTACAATACCACTTTGTTTTTTCTTCTCTTCTTCTAGAATAAATAGAATAGAATATACTGTAACACTTCATATGAAGCCTGATTATATACATTAAAGTATTGCTTAGGCTAATATTATTCATAATGTAATTATAAAACAACCTTATAATTTTTTATCATCTCCTGCATACAAATCTGACCTCCGCTGACAGCACGGGACTAAGCTGGAAGAAGGATCCTCATGTCCGGAGAGCGTCGGCCCCGCCTAAAAAAAAAAGAAGAACCAGCCAGCCAGCCCGCATTCTCAACCCCCGGCTGCTCCAAGTCGTCCGCTGCCGCTCCGAAGTCAAGCCACTGGGGTCCGCCGACCATGCCTTTCACCCCGAACTTAACTAGGAATCTAAGGAGGAAAAGGCGGTTGGTTCTAGTCCCTAGGCTCGCTCCAGTGTCGGCTCCAGCCCAAGAGCTCACTCCAGTGTCGGCTCCAGTCCGTGAGCTCGCTCCAGTGTCGGCTCCAGCTCCAGAGCCCACTCCAGTGTCAGCTCCAGCCCTTGAATCCAGCCCGAAGAGGGCTCCAGTTCCCGAGTTTAGCCGAAGTGTCCCTCCCCGATGTTAGCCCCTGAGGCTTCCTGTCCCTGATGTTAGCCCATGGAGGGCTCCTGGTTCCTGAGTGTAGCCCAGAGAGGTTCCCTGTCCCGATTTTTGTCCAGTGGAAGTACCTGTCCCAGAGTTTTTAGCCCAGAGGGGGGGGGGCTCCCGTTCCTGAGTTTAGCCCAGAGAGAGCTCCAGTTCCCAAGTTCAGCCCAAGGAGGGCCCCAGTCCCCGAGTTTAGCCCAGTGAGGGCTCCTGTTCCTGAGTTTAGCCCAGAGAGGGCTCCCGTTCCCACATCCAGCCCAAGGAGGGCTCCAGTCCCCAAGTCAAGCCTAGGGAGGGCCACAGTTCCCGAGTTAGGCCCACGGAGTGCTTCTAAAGACGATATTCTCCCCAAGGATTTTTTTTTTTGGGGGGGGGGGGGTAGTCGGGGTCGTCCATGGAGGCCAGGCTGAGTGCCGAGGCCAGGCTCCCTGAGCTCCTTGTTCCGCCATGGCCTCCTGAACTGCCTTCTCCGACATGGCTTCCTAGTCTGCCTGCTCCGCCATGGCTCCCAGAGCTCCCTGCTCCGCCATGGCCCCGGAGCTCCCTATGCCGCCATGGCACCCTGGACTGCCTGATCTGCCCTGGAGGTATTCCCTGTGTCCCAGTCCTGCACCAGCCTCCAGGGCGCCCCTCCCTGGTGGAATTGTTACGGCGTGGGACTTGCCTTCTGGGAGGGGGGAGTAATGTCAGACTCTGTTACGTATTTTTTGTGTTTGCGCCCCATGTTTATTTTATGCCCTTATTTGGTCCTTCCTGTTCCTGTCCTTATGTTCATGGTTCCCAGGGGTTTTCCCCTTGTTCCCCCTTTAGTTCTATTGTTCCCAGGTGTGTCCCATTAGTTACTGTGTATTTAAGCCCTGTGTTTCCTTGTCTCCAGCGTCTGGTATGGAATGTCTTCCTGAGTGTTATTCCATGTTGTTATATTAAAGACTTGGTTTTGAGCAACTCCCGCTTCTCCTCGTGACAAAGATACTGTACAGATCTTAAATAAATAATGTCAAGATATGAGACTTATAATCCATTATACATTAAAGGGATTTTATTGTGTGTTACAAATAATCATACTCATAAAGGTTATAATCACAAATAAGTAAGTTTTATAATGTATTATAATTGTTGTTATGAATATTTATGACATGAAGACCCATTTACTTTTTTTATAATGCATTATGTATTCATTATAATGCCTTTAGAATACCCTTATAATGTGTTTTGCTTTGCGACTTTTCATTTTATGCCTGGCTGCACTTTTTCTTTCTTTTTCTCTAAAACTGTTTATACCTTTTTTTAAGTCAGGTACATAAAAACATAGATTGGTCTGGCCAACCAGACCAATCTACGTCAGACTATTTCTGTCAGGGTTCGGATAGAGGATGGAGCGAGTACTTCAGAGAATGGGCTTTTATTGATAATAAAAATAAACAAAACAGCAACAAAAACTACTCCGTGGGGGAAAAACAGGCTGGCAAAGCAAGGCAAGGCAGGATCTGGACACGACACGACACATCCAGGGATAGACGATGACGAACTGAAGCACGACTGCAAACACAAGGAGAATAACTGGAGAGCAAATGAGGAGGGTAACGAGGGACCACATGTGGGGCAAATTACTAATATCAGTTAACAGATGGGAGGGGTCAAGACAATTGACCTGAGCACATGGCACCCGATCAATCAAAAAGCCATTGCTCACACAAACAAAAAACACGCACATGGCCACAAAACAAATCCCCTCCAGTGGTTCAGAACAACAGACCAACATGCGCTAATGAGAAAACTTCACCGCGTGTTCAACGACATACAACAAAAAGCACGCGTCTAACCCAAACCGCAAAAAAAAAAAAGGTAATTCACCAAACACAACACACGTGGACAGAAGAACGCACGGCCGAGCGAACTCGAGACCGCACGCTCCCACAACAGACAGAACATGGAGCACAAGTGTCCGGACTCCGACACGAAACCGAAACTCAAGACATGAGTGCCGGGATCTGAACACCACGCTCCAACATGAAACAGTACACGCAGACGAGAGCGCACGGCTCGAGCACACTCAAAGCCGCACGCTCACATGAAAACAATGACATGACGCGAGTGTCAGGGCTCTGTCACAAAACTATGAATTACACTAGACCGAAGTGACAGAACCCTGACAATTTCTAGACTAGTAGGCTGGCACAGTCTTAACATAATGGCTGTTTATACAACTTGTGCCAGTACGACATATCAGTTGTACATTTCCAAACATTGTTTTTGCTAATATTGTAATTTTTGTATATGAAGTCCTTCACAAGATGGTATGGCCCACACAGATCTGATCTCACCATTATCAAGGAAGTCTGGAATTGCAAGAGAGTGGAGATAAAGAGATAAATTATTAACAATAATAATAATAATTTAAGAGTGCTATGCAGGCAAAATAATTTAAGTAACAGGCACATGAATACCAGCCCTCACGTTAGATAGAGTAATTCACTTCAATAACTCATACCAGTCATAATTATGGCTGACACTTCAAAAATCACAATCACAAATGTGCACTGTGATTATTATTTTTGTCATATCCCATAAGTGCTTTGGCAGCAGTTATAATTAGTTTTGATTCATATGAACATATTCATGTTCATTTACATCTTTAATTTCTTGATGGATGATCTGGTTTCTACAAACCTGGATCTGTTACGATAGATGGTACTTCATTAAAATGGCCTCTGCTTATCTCATTTATTCTTTGATGTAGCTTACATTTGCTATCATCTACTTACTGTAATGTCATACCAAACTGGTATGACTGTACTTCTCCTGTGGAAAATTTAAATCTGAAACTCAACTTTCTTTGAAATCTTCTTTTGTGTTTCAAGATATCAACTGATGGGGTAAATATTAGCACAATACAGGAAGAATAGCAACCAGGAAATAAACCAACATTGAATAGGAATATGTCTGAATATGTGGGGAAAGCTTGATTTTGGCTAAAAGGAAAGATAATATTTAAGAAGTTTGAATATGAGGCTGTCATGACAGCAGTTATCAGAGTTCTATAATCATTAATCAAAGTGCAGATATCCAGTCTTTTATTTTGGGGGATAGAACCTAATCACAGACCACCCAAAGACTCAGACCAAAGGCACAACACCAGAATGGAGGCAGAAAAACGGCATCAAACATGAAACGCTCATCTCTAGTTGGCAGCTATCACACGAAAAAGGGATTATTTAGCTAATCCTACCATGCCTTAAATGATAAGAATAATAACGCTTCCCCTTCAGGAGCTTCGAGCTGCATCGAAAACGCTTTGGGAACGCTTCCTGTGTGCCCACGCTCTGAATCACATGTGAAATCAGTCCAAGCAAGCTAAACAGACAGCACTTTAGATCATGTGTTCTTCTCTGCCTGTGCTAAACATTACAGGTGTGAATACATGCTGTTGTTGTTTGGGAGAGGAGCACACACAGTGAGCTCTTGAGGGGGTTGATTGTGCATTGTGCTCCCGCCGGGCACACTTCGAGGAGTGTGTCCGTGTTTGCAGTCTCTATGGTTCCTGACCTGCTGTTGCTGAGCCATGGCGGTGATTGGGATCGCGGGGATCGCATATGAATCTATCACTCTCTCTCGAAGGTTCGGAAGCCCGCGCTGCAGTCTCTTCCCTCTTTGAGTGAGAGCTCTATGCTGCAGCTATCTTCCTCCGAGGAAGCTGATGTTAGCAATGATGTATATGAGACTGAGGACTCACCATCTCAATCTTTTGCATATGAAAAGCATATTGCATTTTAGATCGCTTGTTTCTCCCTTCCCTCGCTATAATTAGGGGCAGGGATGGACTTGATTTATGTGTGGTTTGTTTTGGAGCGGAGCACAGACAGTCAGCTCTTTAGGGGGCTGGCTGTGTTCATTCATAAAATATCCCTAAGTGTACAAGTGTGCATTACCTTGGATGTTTAGCTATGCTCCCACTGGCATTTCTTCTCGAAGGAAGAAAGTATTATGCAATATAGAATTGAGTGACTCGCGCGTTGCTGAGACATTATGGGTCTGCAGCAAATAATGTCGTGGGAATCTATGAGCAGATGGGAGATTCCTTTTCTCTCTCTTAAATGTGTGCAAATATATAAATGTGTTTGCAGGCTATTTATCATGATTCTTTTTATTACATCATATATTATATAAGATTAATATAAGGCTGCATTTAAGTCTGAGGAATTAAATGATAAATATTCATCTGACTTTGAGAATATTATATTATATAATATATTATATTGAGATATATATTTTGTATACATATATATTATTCAGCAGAGGGATCGGATATGGGCCTCACCCTTTCTCCTCCCTCACTCTCTAAATACAGCACTCTCTTGGTATATAAAAAATTCTCGCGTTAGAGCATGGTGTTATACCTTTCTTCCTCTGAGGAGGTTGATGTGGTCAGCAAAATATGAGGAGTTGGTATGTCGGGACCTACCGGTTTTCCCTGTCTCTACCCCGATGTGTTGAGAGCATGGGTTTAACCATTTTTTCATTGCAGTTCATCTGCCCTTTTAAAAATATATATATATATTTGATGGGCTGAATGAGTAGACTTATAGGGCGATGTCTAAGGTGGTACAGATGCCTGCAGGCTATCTTTTCCCATTGCAGCATCACCCCTAAGGCCCCAATATTTTGCAATTCTGGAGACAGGTCTCAGGGTTCCAGCTCCTCATTTGGGGAGCATCGCTTCTCATACTCCCACCAGTATATCTGGAGTCAGAGTGGCGCTCCCGTTCCCTAAAGCTTCAAGCGAAAGTGGATCTGCGGACCATCATTCTCGCTAGATAGTCTTTGACTAAAAGGTCCTGACGCCTATGGCCCAGGACTTCTGAGGGCGGGCCCCTCTGGGTAAGAGTGGTGTACACCTCATCATACGGTGCCCGTCTCTCCTCAGTGCCCTCAGGAGACCGTTTTGTCAACCCTGCCACCCCCGGTACTTCAGGGAACAGGGGTTTCCAGTGAGCGCATGTCTCAGCATCCGTCCGGAAACATAGCGACTCTGGGAGGCTCACTACCTCTAAGGAGGTCTACAGAGCAGCTAGTTCGGTTGTCCCCTCCGGCTCCAATTACACCAGAGGTCCCTTAGTAGACTTTCTAGTAGATTCACTTAGTAGACTTTCTGTCAGCGTGGAAACTTCTGCCCATATGTAATGGCCTGGCCAGCCATGGTTGCGGACCTGGTAGCCCATCTCAAGACTCTCCATGGGAGATTCCTGTCAAAGCGGGATCTCCTCTCTCAGGTGGGGGACACCATCTTTCAGTTTGTGGAAACTGTGGGTGTGGCCCCTGAGAGGGCACAACTTGTAGCTTCCGGTCTCTCAACTAAGGTTGTTGAGACCATACTCCACTCCAGAGTTTATTATCCACGAGGAAACTGTACTCCTTGAAGTGGGTTGTGTTCACTTCATGGTGCGGAAATCGTCAGCTGCTCTCAGTTAACTGCCAGTTCTGGAGTTCTGGAGTTCTGCTCCCAGTTCTGGAGTTCCTGCAGGAACAATTATTCACAGGATTGATCCCTGTACCTTTAGAGTGTTCGTGGGGGCCATAGCTGCTTACCACGTCCCTTTGGGTGGTCATTCACTGGGGGTGAAACCCTTTGGTACATATTTCTTTCATTGAGCTTGAGGCCAGGAGAAGTATGGTACCGCTCCAGACTTTTAGGTGCATCTGTCTTAGCGATGCTCACTATGATTTCACACTAGACATGCATTTGTCAGTATGGTGGCGTGGGCATACTCGTTCCCAAAGCGTTTTTTATGCAGCTCGAGTTCCTGAAGGGGAATGTCTCTAGGTTACATATGTAACCCTGGTTCCCAGAGGGAACGAGACGCTGCCAGACTGCCATAATTCCTGCATCCCTGTGAGCGACTTGCTTCCACTTATCAGAAGCTAACACTGCTTGTTTCGGATGCACTTTTAAGCTCTCTGGTCTCTACGTCACCCTGCCCGTGACGTTTCGCCATTCCATTGGACTGATTTCACATGTGATTCAGCGCGTGGGCACACAGGGGAATTCCCAAAGCGTTTTTAACGCAGCATCTCGTTCCCTCGGTGAACCAGGGTTACATACGTTACCTAGAGACGCTATGAGTCATCGTGACTCTGACTGAGCAGAGGGTTTGGAGAAGATGAAAAATGAGTGATGCTCCTATCATTTTAATTTTAGACTTTGAACGATGAGACAGCATTTAAAATGTTGCTTGCTTTTTGCTATTCCTCTCAATGTTTGTTGCATAAGGGAATATCCATACAACGAGTCAATTAAGTTAGGACAAAATGTAATAATATATATATATATATATATATATATATATATATATATATATACTGTGTGTGTGTGGTTAATGTATAAAACAAAACGTTTTTCAGAATCCAGGTAAAAAAAAAATAATACTCTGGTAATAGGATTCTTTATAATTCAGTCTTGTTAACTATTAAAAATAAAAAATAATAATACATTTTGCCAATAGACTAATAAAATAAGAAATAAAATAAAATAAATATTTGATTCAAACTAAAGAATTAGAAAAGTTGCCCTTAGCAACTAAATTAAATAAGTTTCATTGATGTGTAAAATGACTGAAACTGAAATAAAAATAAATTCAAGCTTAACAGAAATATAAAAAAATCTAAAACTAATAAAAATGACAAAAACACATACAATTACTAAAATAAACTATAATTAAAATAAAAAACCTGCTAAACTTAAAAATAAAAGCTAATTCAAAATATTAATAAATACTAATATTACATGAATAATACTGAAACACCACTGGTTGACGTATAATTAATTCAATGTATTTTGATTTAAAATAATAATTAGTCCACAAAACATAATGTTATAGGCCTATGTAATTCAGATAATTGCCATTCCTTTATATGTAATAAGGAATAATTGACGACAGGCCGTTGAATTATTAGAAACTAATGTACACCTGAGGTAGTCATGTGAAGTGGTGTTGGTTTGCATTATTTTGTAATAATTCAATGCACCGTGGTCAATTATTTGGCTTATACTACGGTTACCACACCTCAAATGCTGTTCAGATGTTGTATTTAAAGACATTAATCAGGTTTTTGTCCTCAAAACGTGTGTTGGATTAATTTCTTACTCATCTCGTCCCATGCCTCTGTTCTCGTTGCTAATTCCAAAATGTCAGTTTTGACCTAGTAACAGAGGCTTGAGCTGTTGATAGTTATGATAGTTATTCGGCTTTATATTCCACTCTTCTGGCTTTTTTTGCCTCAGAATTGACAAACTCACATTGTTGAGTTAAATTGAGTTATAAAGTCTGAATTAACTTCAAATGGTGTCTTTGGCGACAGAATTCTATAAAAATGATTTGCATTCCGATTCTGACATCAAAAGGCACAGCAATATTTTTTTTTCCTATTATTCTATTAGGATTTTATACGTTTCCCTCCATTTGTTACCTGTGTTTTTCTGGCACCACAGTGCGCGTGCAGCTGCAAGTGACGTAACTGTGATGTCTACTCCAAATTGGTCTATTGAAGTGATAACCAGCGCAAGCCACTTGATACATTTGAATTCGACAGATGACATGACGTACACTATTATATTTGAACAGAAATGTGACACTATCTGAAACCAGATTAAATGGCTCCATGTAAAACTTTCAGTAGGCTAAACTGTACCCAAGCATTTCAATCCTCGCAGCACCACCCCTATTTACCATACAGTTAGCCTACTAAAGCTGCAGAAATATGGCATTATGGTATTTCTCATTAATGTCACTTATTATTATACACTACTAATACTAAATATGAGAGCAAAAACGTCACTTTTAAAGATATTGTTTTAGTTGCGTGTATTTAAGATGTTTTTCATTACAAACACAAGTTATTTTTTTTCAGTTAGTTTATTATTATTATTATTATATTATTATTATTAGTTGTGTTGTTGTTGTAATAGAAACCAAAAAACATGTCAGTTAGGAGCAACAGTTTTGCCTGCTTCCTGATCAAGATTCAGTAATTTTCACTATGGAACTACAAAAGAGAATGTAATAGTTTCAATAAACTTAATTAATGGTCAGGTATATACATGAATTTCAATCATTAAAAAGGCCTGCCATATAATGGAATAAGTGATTGTTTAAATGTAGTTGCGTATATTAAAAAACTATATCTATCATATTGTTGTTTGTCCTTTTATGTAACTTAATAAATAATTTATTAACTCCAATTTAATGGCCCTAACCCCAGTAAAACATTTATGGGGAAACTTGGGCAGGATGGGTAGAATTTTTTAGCCCAAAGAAAACCTGTTTGCTTTGACATCAAATAGCTGGTGTTAATTAATGTATGCATTTAATATGTTGTAGCTTGGAATATTTAGTATGTAAATGCCTTGTATCATTGTGTGTGTGAAATTTTAGATTTGAGGGGGGTGTGGGACGTTGGGGGATCAATATTTGACACAAGTGCTACTATGAGGTACCTGGTTTGCTATAGCCCCAGGGCCCTATGTGTTCTTAGTCCAGACCTGAGTACTGTATGTGTGAGCGTTTGTAAGGAAAGAGAACAGGAGAAATAAGAGTATGTGTTCCAGTACATAATAAAACATAATTTTGTAGCAAAATATGGAAATCATCTGTTGTTTTTATCTTATTTATTTGATTGGTAAGTGCCTTTGTGGGGTTTGGTTCTTTTCATGTTGTAAGCTGTAAGCAAAAACCTTTGAAATAACTGAAATAATTTTGCAAAGTGATATGGACATGTAATAATAACAATAATAATAATTGTTATACTACAGGGCTGTTGAATGCTTGAATCTGATTGGCTGACAAATGTTCTAAAGTGTGCAATTATTTTCAGGGAAACGCATGGCCGATGTAGTTCCAGGCAGGTCTTGACCGCATTACAGTTCCACGTAATTTGTAAAAAAACAAAACCCACAACGACACAGACCAAGCAAAAAATATAGTAAAGGATACAAACGCCAAATTATTTCCATGTTTTTTTTTTTTTTGTTTTTTTTTTTTTTTTTTTTTTTTTTTTTGCCAACCATTATCTTTATTTATGTACGGAAAGCACATATAGTCTCTTTGTCCCGCTCTCTCTCCCTTACAAACACTTACAAAATACAGTACGGACAAACACTCATACAGAAACGTCAGCGCTGCTCTGACGATTATTAGCAGTAAAATACTTTAGCAACTTAAAAGCTAAATGCTTCGCATCGTGGCCACATCACCCCCTCAGTGTGCATTATCTTCTAATAATTCAACAGCCCGTCGTCAATTATTCCTTACTTATTTTTTATAGCTCCTTTATATGTTACATCTCAAAGCGCTTTACAAGAACAAATAAAGCAACAAAATACACCATATAAAAATTTATTCAATTAAGCAATGTAATGTGGTCAAGACCTGCCTGGAACTACTTTAGCTCTGCATTGCCTGAGTAATTGCACATCTTAGAAATAGTCACCAAACTGGGTCCTGCAGAGTTTAGCTCCAACCCTAATCAAACACACCTGAACCAGCTGATCAAGGTATTTAGGATTACTAGAAAGTTACAGGCAGGTGAGTTTTGAGCAAGCTGGGCTTAGAACTCTGCAGACACCACCCTCGGACCAAGGTTGATGACCCCTGCCTTAGAACGTTCGTCAGCCAATCAGATTCAAGCATTCAACAGTCCCGTTCTCAAATACATATATATATTCAGTTCCCTTTCAGTCGGTCACTCTGAGTCACTTTCCGGATGACCACGAAATTGGGATCTCGCTTAGAGAGCCAATGCACATTCGCATGCGATTATTGCATCCAGCTGCCACAGATCACAGCGTGAGCATAAGTAGGCAGCAGATGCAGCGCATATTCAGCTTTTCGCTTCAGAGCCGAGCGGTTCTATCGTTCTGCTCCTGACCTTCTGCTAAGAGTAAAGCTACAGTCAAGCACGCTCTTCGTGGGCTCTCGTGCTGGTGGACGGCGCTTCAGCGGCGGTGGTTTTCCCGTGTCGAGTGGGTTGCACACAACAGGCTGCACTACCCCTGTGTGTTTTGCAGACGGCCATCTCCCCTGTGCGCTTCAGCACACTAAAAGAGCAATTTCCTTCTAAAAGAGCTTCACGGGTGGAACATCTTTTAAAGATGCGTCCCATCCGTGTGTTTCTGGATGCGGTCGTTACCTGGCGCCGGGTGATGTTCACGATCGCTGCCTCTTGTGTCTGGGCACAAAGCACGCTGAGGTGGCTTTCGTGGATGACCCATGCTCCCATTGCGGGGGTATGACCATCTCGGAGTTGCGGACCAGACTCTGTTACCTGCAAGGGGGCGGAGTGCCCGTGCCACTGCCTAGATCTGGGGTTCCCTCTGGTGGCAGCCGGGGGCGTCCTTCTAGCTGTGGGCGGACTGGTCTTATGGTCATGGTGAGGAATTCCCCTCTGGGGATGCCCCAGCTAGCCGGCACTCCGAAACCAGCGGAGCCCTCGAAAGAGCAGGCTGGACCCTCCCGAGGGGTACCACCTGTTTCTTCCGAGGCACCCCCCGACGATCGGATGTCGATTGCAGCATCGAANGTCAGAAGCATTTGAGGTCGCTTCGTGCCATTCACATTCCCGGTCTGCACAACTGGGCAGCCGACGAGCTATCACAAGCTGCGCTCCCGGGAGAATGGAGACTCCATCCCAAGACAGTCCAGCTGTTTTGGAGATGTTACGGAGCCGCTCAGGTAGACCTGTTTGACTCTCCAGAAACCTCTCACTGCCAATTATTCTACTCCCTGACCGAGGGAACACTCAGCACGGACGCACTGGCACACAACTGGCCGCAGGGCCTACGCAAGTATGCATTTCCCACAGTGAGCCTTCTGGCACAGTTGCTGTGCAACGGTCAGGGAGGACGAGGAGCAGGTCCTGCTCGTGGCGCCTTACTGGCCCACTGGGACTTGGTTCCCGGAACTGATGCTCCTCGTGAAAGCCCCTCCCTGGCAGATTCCTATGAGGATGGATCTACTGACTCAGAGATGGGGCACTCTTTGGCAGCCGCGTCCAGACCTCTGGAAACTTAATGTCTGGTCCCTGCGGGACGCGCAGAGTTCTGAGTGATAACCTCACGAGGTAGTCGACATCCGTCACTTCAGCTGAGAGCACCGTTACGCGACAGCCTATGCTTTGAAGTGGAAGTTCGTTGAGTGGTTCTGTTCTCGGGACCGGAGATTTAAGTCGCCAATTTTTCATGACTCTGCTTTCACGATCAGCGATGTTTGTGTGGTGCCGTTTGTTCCGCAGTACAAGTAATCGAAAATTCAGACGAGACTTATTACCCAAAGTATGTTCGACATAGTCACAGGCACTTTGATCTTGACTTTCCTGTGACAGACAGGGGCTTCCAGTTGTAGAAGAAGACAAAATGCTGGGCCGACATACAGATAGTGGAGACATACATATGGAATAACACAGTAAGGATTAATATACAAAACTAAATATCATAAAAAAAAAAAATTGAAAAATTGACTATTAACTAGTAGACAGCTTAAGAAGTATGGAGGAAAAATTTTTTTTGTTTAGATAAATGTACAGATATGTTTATTAGTGTGCAGATATGTTATTTACAAAGTGTGCAGTTAATATAAATATACTATGTTAGTTGCGATGGATGATGTATAATTATGAAAGCTTAACTGTTAAGACTGAGTATAGCCTGTGGGAAAAAAAAATTATTGTGCCTGGCTGTTCTGGTGGTCAATGCTCTTTAGCGCCGGCCAGAAGGCAACAGTTCGAATAGAGAGTGGGCTGCGTGTGAGGGGTCCAAGGTGATTTTTTAGCCATTTTCCTCACTCTGGAGATGTAAAGATCTTGGAGGCTGAGCAGAGGGGCACCAATAATCCTCTCAACAGTCCTGACTGTCCGTTGTAGTCTCCTGATGTATGATTTTGGTTGCTGAACCAAACCAGACAGTTATTGAAGTGCAGAGGACTGATTCAATGATGGCGGAGTAGAACTGTTTAAGCAGCTCCTGTGGCAGGTTGAACTTCCTCAGTTGGCGAAGGAAGTACAACATCTGCTGGGCCTTCTTGACAATAGAGTCTATGTGGAACTCCCACTTCAGGTCCTGAGAGACAATTTTCACGCTTTAGAGGGATGGTGGGGCCCAGGAACCTGTGTGAATGACTACACTGAAGTCACAGTGCTGTTCCTGATGGTGAGTGGGGGGAGTGCTGGGGGGTTTCTCCTGAAGTCCATGGTCATCTCCACTGTTTTGAGCTTGTTGAGCTTCAGGTTGTTGAGACTTCACCAGACAGCCAGCTGCTCGACCTCATGTCTGTAAGCAGACTCGTCTCCATCCTTAATGAGGCCGATGACTGTAGTGTCGTCCGCAAACTTCAGAAGCTTGACAGAGGGGTCTTTAGAGGTGCAGTCATTCGTGTAGAGAGAGACGAGCAGTGGGGATGCGTACACAATCCCTGGCCCCGGCGCCGAGTGATGGTGATTAGTCCGGGATTGTGAGTTTGGCCCAGTCCTCACTAGCTGCTGATTGTCGTCAGGAAGCTGGTAGATCCACTGGACAGATTCGAGGGGGGCCGGAGAGCTGGGTGAGTAGGTTGTCTGAGAGAAGGATCAAGGCATGATTGGTATTGAAGGCCGCACTGAAGTCGTACCAAAAGAGGATCCTTTGCGTACTTTCCCAGGTCATGTCGAGGGTTTGCAGGATGTAAGCTAGTCCGTTTACTGCATCGTACACAGACCTGTTTGCTCTGTAGGCAAAGTTTTTTGGGGAAGAGGCACACAGCAAGGGTTAGTTAGTGTGATGTCCTTCAGGTAGGCCATGACCAGTCTCTCAAGTGACTTCATGACCACAGATGTGAGAGCGAAAGGTCTGTAGTCGTTAAGTCCAGTGAGTTTGGGCTTTTTGGGGACCGGAATGAAGGTGGAGCGTTTGAAGCAGCAGGGAAATTCACACAGCTCCAATGATCTGTTGAAAATCTGTGTGAAGATGGGGGCCAGCTGATCAGCACAGGATTTCAGACAGGCAGAGGGAAACACCTCTGGCGCCAGAAGCTTTCTAGCTTTCTGCGTCCTGAAGACACGGTTCACATCCTCTACAAGCCTTAAAAACACAGGGTTGAATGGGGGGGCGGGGAGGGCGGGGAGGTTGCTTTTTTAGGGGGTGTAGGTGTATGTGTGAAGTGCAGATCAGAGTGGGTGTGGGCTGAGAGACTGGGCTTTTCGAATCTGCAGTAAAACACATTCAGATCAGTCAGCCAGTTGTTGATTCTGCACAGACTGTGGGGGTGGTGTCTTGTACAAGGTGATTTTCTTGAGACCAGTCCATACTGATGCCGGATCGTTTGCTGAAAGCTCTTTTCTCAGCTTTTCTGAGTAGTTTTTTTAGCCTCTCTGATCTCCTTTGTTAGTCTGTTCCTGGCCTGGTTATACAAGACTTTATCCCCATTTCTGTAAGCATCCTCTTTGGCGTGATGAATCTGTTTGAGTTTTCCAGTAAACCACGGTTTGTCATTATTAAATGATAAGAATGTCCTCGTAGGAATTTACATATCTTCACAGAAACTGATATATGAAGTTACAGTCTCTGTGAGCTCGTCCAGATCGTTGGCAGCAGCTTCAAAAACACTCCAATTAGTGCGGTCAAAACAAGCTTGTAGATCCTTCTCTGCTTCATTAGTCCATCTTTTTATAGTCTTATTACAGGTTTAGCTGATTTCAGTTTCTGTCTGTAGGTCGGTATATGATGAACCAAGCAGTGATCAGAGAGCCCCCAAGCTGCTCGTGGGACAGAGTGATATGCATCCTTTATTGCTGTGTAACAGCGATCCAAAATAGTGCTGTCTCTGGTGGGACACACGTAATGTGCTGCTTGTATTTTGGCAGTTCATGGGAGAGATTTGATTTGTTAAAATCTGCAAGAATGATTTAGAGTCTGGATACCTTTGCTCCATTTCAGTTATTTGTTCAGCCAGCTGTTTCATCGCGGCGCTCACGCACGCGTCCGGAGGCACGTACACATTCACGAGAATGAAAGAGGAAAACTCCCGCGGCGGATGAAGCGCGTTTACAGTTATGATTTTGGGGGAAGTGCTCTAAATTCGGACAGCATACCTTTCAGCGTGTTACAATCGGAACACCAACTTTCTGTGATAGTAGGAAACCCCAAATCAACAACCGCTGGTTTTCCCCGTTAACTCCGGCAATGCGATCAGCTGCTGAAACCAGCATTTGTTAGACCGGCAGCTGAAGCGCGTTGTCCGGATGGCTATCAGCTCAGCCAGGTTTCACTGAAGCACAGGCAGAGAGTTTGAAAAGGTCCATGGTTGGGGAGCGGGTGAGGAGGAAGAAGTCATCCGTTTTGTTTACGGAAGGGAAGAACATTCGCGAAGGATGAAGCTGGGGCGTACAGTCCAAAGCTCGCGGCTGCGGTCAGCGCCGGAGCCGGCACTGAGGGCGCCACGGCGCGTTCTCCTCTTCTGAGTCTGCACTGCGCGTTTGAACAACAACACTGTACCTCCCTGACTAGAAACATGTCCAACAAACGTGTCCGATAATCAAAAACCGGAAAAATGTGTACCGGGATGTGCTGCTAAGTAAGCAGTTCGTCTCGGTAAACTGATATATAAGAAAGAATGACCAAAACACAGAACAAAAAAAACAAAACATAGAAGAATGCGGAGCTCAGCGTCCTTGCTGACCATTTGCGGAGCCATGGTGGGCGACTAATCAGCAAGGCAAGGGGTGGATGCAGAAGGGGTTTGCAGCAAGGGTGGAGCGAAGGCGTCTCCCTCCACCCTTAAAGTGGTAGGTCGCTGCAATCGCTTGCAACAGACCAGTAGAACGGGAGGTCACTGGGAGAAAGCATGACTGGTCGTCAGGTCTTAAGGTGGGCGAGACGGTTAATATCCTCCAAGGCCCCTCTCTCTACCCTCTGACCTGAGCTCTAGTGCTCGGCCTACAGCAGGGCCACCATTGAGCTTTGTGCAGACGGTTGAGCTGAATTTGCTCCTGCTGGCATTGGCCTCCATCGAGAGGGTAGGGGACCTGCATGCATTTTTGGCAACGATTCCTGCCTAGAGTTCGGGCCGGCTGATTCTCAGGTAACCCTGAGGCTCCGGCCCGGATACGTGCCCAAGGTTCCCGCTACTCCATTCAGGGATCAGGTGGTGAACCTCCAAACGCTGCCCTCGGAGGAGGCAGACCAAGCCCTAATTTTGCTCTGTCCCGTCCGAGCCTTAACGTGCTACGTTGACCGGACGCAAATGAGCTTCAGGACCTCAGACCAGCTCTTGTCTGTCATGGAGGCCGGCAGAAGGGGAATGCCTTCTCTAAGCAGAGGATGGCCCACTGGTTTGTGGATGCCATCACCCTGGCTTATCATGCACAGGGTGTGCCCTGCCCGTTCAGGGTGCGAGCTCACTCAACTAGAATTGTTGCATCCTCCTGGGCGCTCGTGGCGCCCTCGCTAGCGGATATCTGTAGGATGCGGGCCTCTGGGTGACCCCTAACACGTTCGCTGATCTCACATCAAACGGATAGAGCCCTGAGGACGGCCCGGCGTCGGAGATAGGCTTGTCAAACACCACTCCAGAGAGTTCATATGGTAGCTGTGAGTTCCTGGCCAGCGGCAGCAAGATGTGGGGAGGTCCGGCGCCAGGCCTTAACTCGTGAATCCCGAGAACCGGTAGAAGGTGGGCTCCCTATGTAAGGACCTAAGTGAATCCCTTAGGTGTAAAGTCCACGGTGGCTAGCATTGAGCCCGTGTTTCCCCGGAGACCTCTGCTGAATTCAAAGAGAGAGGGTTACAATCACCTCCTTCTTACATATGCACCGTTAAAGGAATGGTCCAAGGGTATGGCTCCAGGAAACCGCTCGGGAAGGGTTGGCGCTCCGTAACATCCCTGTTCCAAGTTAGAACTGGTTAGTACGTCCCAGTGTTGATCCAGTCTACTCAGTGGGTATCGTGCCATCGCAGCAGTAGCTGGTCCGCTTGTGCAAGCCCTGGCCTACGCCAAAAAATAGAGGCGCAGGTGGCTTCCACAGGACACTGAAAGGGGCAGTAGCTGTGGCCTTTTGGTAGGATCCCAATTTGACGTGACGTCGAGAGTGACCGACTGATAGGGAACGTCTCGGTTACGTATGGTACCCCTCGTTCCCTGAAGGAGGGAACGGAAAAGTCACGTCCCGTCGCCACAGCTCCTGTACCACCGCTGAGCGGCCGGGTCACCGGCTCGGCTCCTCAGCGAAAACCTGAATATGCGCTGCATCTGCTGCCTACTTATACTCACGCTGTGATCAGCAGCAGCTGGATGCAATAATCGCATGCCAATGTACATTGGCTCGTTTAGTTTACACTCGAAGTGGATTGGTCTCTCTAAGCGAGATCCCAATTTCGTCGGTCATCCGATGTGACGTCTCCGTTCCCTCTTTCAGGGAACGAGGGTTACCATACGTAACCGAGACGTTTTCCATTCATCCAATTAGAATCACAAGTTTAAGCAACCCCATAAGTCAAGACAAATGGTAATAACACTGAGGAACAGAAATGAAGAAACTAAAAGGAACAGAGAAAAGTTTAATTAAAGAAGTACTAAGAAATGTTCCATTACTGAATTCAGGTTGTCCACCACTTTCTAAATGTTACTTATCAAATGGCAAGGAGTTCAGAGCAGCATACTGTACCAAGTCCTAAAACCAGTTTACATTTTATCACAAAAAGGTTTAGTTTGCATTTGCTTTGGAATCTTATTGTTCAGCTTTGTTTGTATTTGAAACTTCATTGTGGGTTTTGAAAAACCTGAATGCATTCAAACTAAAGCCATACCAATCTTCCTTAGATGTGTCGGCTCTTTTAATCTCAGCAGATGCTGATGTCTACCAAGCAACTTCATGTCCAACAATTCAAGTATAATCTCTTTTTAAAATGCGGTCTGTGCTCAAAGACTCAAATTGCAGGACTCATCAGAGGAGGAGAACTTCTTGAAACCCTTGCCAAGATTTGACAGTCTGACATACAAGATCTGAAGACCTAATTTTGATTTAATTTCTCACCCTGATACTTATTAAGCTCATTTTTATGAGCAGCTATTATTTTATTAAAACCCTCACCCTTCTCAAATGGCTGATATGGTGGCAACAGATGTCTGTGACCTACCTTCATTGCTGAGCGCCTGCGAGTCGCTGAACGACTTAAGAATGAATAACAAGCTATTTAAATAATTTGACCACATGATGTTCAATTAGGTTTTCATGAGCTATGGAATGAGAGCAAGCTCTAAGGCAGACATAATTCATATAAATCTATAAAACACCTTTGCTTAAATGATTAAAACTGAGAGGCATTTTAATGGAAGTAATTCGGGGTAAGTTCCATGCTTCAGGGCTCCAGACACGAGATCTCCTTCAAGATATACCAGATAGTTTCATATCCAATACTTCTGATTTAAATCTGGACCATACTTAACTTATTGGATAACACTTTATTTTAAAAGTGCTCTTTAGACATTCTACTGTCTATAAGTAGCATTAACTATATGTCAACATTCTACCAACCCTAATCTTAACCTACCAGTCTACTAATACTCTAAAGAGAGTTAGTTGACATGTTGCAAAGTTATAGTTAGTAGAATATCTAAAGAGCACTATCAAAATAAAGTGCAACCCCTCATGGTCAAGTTGCAAGCTTAAGAATTCAAATATGAAATACATATTTGTATGACTGATTGAAATTATTAATAGAGTCACTGTAGCAGCTTTTATCCAGAAAAACACTGACTCTTTTGACATTTTCACCTCATTTAAGATGCAAAAATTATTTGCAATCTTGGGATATTACCACTTGTTTGGATGATTTAAAACATGGAAATTACTTCAACAGTGTTTTTATATTATATTATGTTATATTATATATTTTGAACTAATAGAGGCCTGTAACCCCTACCTTCAAGAAGTTGGGGTATAGATAAGGATTTGATGATAATAATAAGTATAATAATAAATAATAATAATAATAGTTTTATAAGCAGGGCAATTTAATTATCTTCTTGACACTGCTCCAGAAAACAGATTGCATTTTAAAATGTATTATTAGTATTTATATAAAATAGGTTTTAAAGATATTATTGTTATTTTAAATTGAATGAGGTTTCACAATATTACTGTTTTAACTGTATTTTTATTTAAATAAATGCCCGCTCTCAGCAAGCATAAGCGACTTGCAAAAAACCTTTAAAAAATCTCACGAGTCTTCTTCTACCAGCAATGGAATGAAATAATTTGAGGACAGCAAAATTCAACATTCAGCAAGTATACTCAGTTCGGTAAGACATAGGTTTATTCCTGTGATGGCAAAGCAAAATTTTCACTTTACTGTCACTTTTGATTAATGTAATGCATCTTGTTGATTAAAAGACGCATTTTTTTTATTTGAGAAACAACAACAAAAATCTTACTGACGCTAAACTTTTGAATGGTACACAGTAGCATGGTTCGCTTTTTGTTCATTTGATTTAGTTAGCTTGGCATCAAATACATTCAGGTGATTTTCTGTAATCAATATCTGGCAACAGCAGCTTACACATTTTTTTATTTTCACTTGCACAAGCAATTCAGGTTCAGCTCTTCAAACAACCAACGACAATGTGGAACAATCACGACAACCCACAGCAACAGAGATTAAGTTTCACAGCTATATATCCACTGGCATGAATCAGTCTGTAACTGTAAATATGCAAATTATGTTAAACTCTAATTATGTAAATACCCTGTATGTTACACTTCAAATGGCAAGGGAATTCATATTAATGTTAATATCAGTAAACAAATCCCCACACAATTTTTTTTCCCCAAATTGCTTGGGTTTGCAGAACATTTCTAGCTTATATGGCCATCCGCTGCTGCAACATCCAAAACACTCTCATACTGTCTACTACAGCTTTATTCTCACAGCTCAGGTTTTCTGAAAATGCACGTGCAAGTCCTAAAAATCTGCCAATGAGTCAATTTGGATATAAATACGTAACCATATTAAGCACCCTATAACCGGACTGTGTGAACACATTCAATGATAACATACATGTTTAACCCAAGCTGCTAGGAACTTCTGATTGAAAACTGAAAAGCATTATGGGATCTCTGCTCAGCAGTTGTGTGAATAAACGCCTGTTGTTTATCCTCTAAAGTCAACCCAAAATAAGTCTATTTCATTGGAGGATGCATGATAGAGGGCGGATTTTCTTCTTCTTCTTCTCCTTCAACAGAATGAACAGAAACAAGTGTGCCAGCTCCCACAGTAATTCAAGAGTTGCTTTTGTTCTCTCCGTTGTTTTGAGTGCAAGCATGAAAAAGGTGACTAAATAAACCCTGCCTCTTTCCCCAACCCCCCTGACAAACTCAGCACTCTCTCCAAAGCAATAGATCATTACCTGTCGTCTATTTTCAGTGTCTTGCACCTTGGAGTCCCGCTGTAATTTGAATTGCAAGTGACAAAGTCGCGCTCCAGGCTGTCAGGAGATCCCCTCCAGTGTTTATTAACTTTGCGAATTGAATAATTACCCGGGGTCAACACATAATTGAGTCGACCTCATAATCACAGGAGGGACAGTTCTGATGTGCATGCCAATATATTCTCGTCCCGTGGCCACGCGTGACCCCGAACTCCCCATCTGCCGGACAGACTCTTCGTTATGTCAACCTCATTATAGAGACTGAAATAATAGGACCTGGCAACTAAAAATGTTTACTGTATCGGCAAGGTTACACACCATGGTCACCAAGTCAGAAAGCTGTGAGAAATAAAGATTTATCTGAAAATGAAGCTAAAATAAAGTATTTTATTCATGTGTCCAGTGTAAAGAAATCAAGAAAATCTGACGTTCATTGTTTTGGACAGTTTTTCTATTTCAAAAACTAACAACTTGTTACTAAAGCACAGAGTTGCTGCTGAACTATATCCAACAGATGAAGGTGAAGTTCATTTGAATGACAGCATGAACCTTATTGAAACCTTATAGGTTTAAAATCTTAAAGATATGCATTTTTAGTTTGAGGCACGCTGACTCCTACCTAAAGTGTCTGAACATGGTTTCAAAGTAGAAGATTTTGAGGGTTTTATTTATTTTGTGTCTATTTGTTATTTATTTATTAACTTATTTGTAGCTGAAATTATTACATTATTAGTAGGGCTGTCAAGTGATTAACATTTTTAATCGCATTAATTAATTAGAAAATGAATTACACATCAAATTTGAGAAATAACCCCCAAAAGATCATTTACAGCCATTATTGTGTTAAGTGAGAAAAGCATCAAGTAGACAAAAAATAGCTTTAAAAAAGAAATATTTTATTTGATTCAACATTAATGGGGTGATATGAATGGGTTTTAAATGGCTATTAAAGTTATGATAGTTTACCCAAAAATGAAAATTATGTCATCATTTGAAGAGTTCAGATGCAAAAGCCTCTAAGTTTTTCTTCTAGAATTAGTATTTTTATCAGGCTACTATGTTTAGGTTCAGTAATTTTACTTTAATGGCAATAAATAGGTTCTTTTCACTGCCATTAAAGTGAAATAACTGAACATAAATATAGGAGCCTGGTAAAAATGCTAATTTTAGAACATTTCAGACGGCACTTAGAGGCTTTTGCATATGAACTCTTCATTGACTCCCCCTTTTTGTTGTTCATACAATAAAAGTAAATGTTAACCAAAACAGTTTGGTTACCAACATTCTTCAAAATATCTTCTTTTATGTTCCGCAAAAGAGATCAATCATACAGGTACAAGATATGTTTGGAAATGACACGAGGTCGAGTAAATGATGACAGAATTTTTATTTTTGACCCGTTTCGCCCGTGAACAATCTCTTTAATGTTTTACTTTAATGCATAGGGAAATATGAAATTATTTTTTTTAATGAAATGATACTCTAAATAAGGAACTAAAAGTAGGTAAATGTCTTAATGGGTAAGTCATTGAGTCAGTCATTTATACATAAATGGCTCTTTGTATGAATGGACCACTGAATCATTGGTTCCACCACAAAACTGAGCAAAAACAGACACTATTGTGTCTAAAATATAACACAATACTAACTTCTTATTTATTGAACTGTTGTATAAAATCAGAATCACATTTGCATGTTATTTAGGATAAAAACTGCACACAATGCGCCTGTGATATTGCTTAGCTATATCATATGATATGTTGGTAACACTTTAGAATAAGGAACACTAATTCATTTTTAACTACGACTTTTCCCTCAATAAACTCCTAATCTGCTGCTTAGTATAGTTAATAAGGTAGTTGTTAAGTTTAGGTATAGGGTCGGATTACGGGCTGTAGCAACTCATAATGCAATAATTATTATTATCATCATCATCATGGGACAATAGTTATTATATATACAGTACATAAGACGAAGACATTTAGGCTTTAGTTAAAAGAGAATATAATGCTATCTATATTTATATTAATATATATTTGTTTTTAGAATTAATTTGTTTGTTTGTGTATACACACATACACACAAACACAAATTAATTATAAAAGGAAATATATATTTCTTTTTAGAATAAATGTTTACATGAATTGATTAAGCAAAGCAAATATGTTCATGTCTGAGAATAATTTTAGCATTTATATAGAATAACTAAACTATAGCTAAACTTTAATGAGGGGACATTGTTCCTCTTAGCATCATGAAAAAAAAAAAAACTTTTATTAAAATTCTGAATGCATTACAGATAGCCTAGAATACGTGCAAAGAGTGCTCCCTTTATAATTTCATACTGTACTGCGCATGTCACTCTCCAGCACTCAAATGCAAATATGCACAGAAGAGTTTGCCAAATATGTTATTATTAAGGTTTCAACTAAGGGTGCTCTTGGTTTTTTTTTTTTTTGAGTGTTTAGCTCACTAAAATGGGCGTGAATGATAACAACGCTTTCCATATGGATATAATATGAATGCAATTAAATAAGGGGACCAGTGGGCAATCCTACTGTGCATGTGTAAACACTTAGATGATTTTAATGTTATTTGGTCATGCCATAACGGCACGTCTTGAAAAGAGCGCCGGTTTGCTGAAGTCGTATTTACACTAACTTCTCAGGTAAGTCTGTGGTATGATTGAACGACGTGATAATTATTTAATGTTTGATCAAAATTATTGCGAGGCGTAATTCAGTTGCACCCCTATAAATGTGCTTAATGAAGGATTGTTTTGACAACATAATAAATAAATAGAGAATAATAAAACGTTTCCAAAGTCTAATGTAGTCTGGGATAGATTGCGTTATCTGCCTCAGGCAACGACAGCATGAATGCTAGAATGCTAGAGCTAACGAGTCGTAACTGACAAAAATAACCGTCATTTTTACCCTTTATTAAATATTGCGTTGCTAACATCATAAACAGCTTTAATTGTCAATGCTAGCAAATGGCCATGGAATAAGTGGGATAATCTCCGCTTCACATCAGGTTGTTCTTGGCTGGTATTACCTTATGAAATGTGATTACATTATAATTTGCCACAGTGGGTTCATAATGTAATAAATGTCACAAACAATAACCTATATGTGAAAAAAATGTATTACATTGAACAATTATTATTGCATTATGAGCTTAAGATTTTATTACATTTTGAGAAAATGATTACATTAAGAACATTTTATTACAATAATAATGTAATACTTATTCAATGTGCGTTTTAATTTTTTTTTTTTTTTTTTTGTTTTTGTTTTTTTTTTTTTTTTTTTTTTTTTTTTTTTTTCATTAGAGTGCTACAAGGGATCTAGAATAAAGGCAGAATAAGGCATTAATATGTGCTTTATAAGTACTAATAAACAGCCAATATGCTAGTGATATGCATGTTAATAAGCAACTAGTTAAAAGTGAATAGTGTTTCCTAATCTAAAGTGTTACCATTCACAAATTTTACCTTACCTTCACGCTGTTGAAATACAAACAGAAGACAACAAGCTATTTTATTTAACCGAATAGAAAATGTAGAAAATTCCGAGATATACACACTGTATATATATATATGGCCATATCGCCCAGCCCTACAAACGAGCACAGAGCTGAAAAGCGGCAGAGCTACACAAGGTCTATAGGCTACATCACACAGTGAGTTGTTGCCCTGCATTATGTTCATCACAAATCAACTATACGAAATGTAAGATGACCTATGTTTGGGGCGAGGGTTAAAAATCATTTTATTGTGTTTTTTTTATGACTAATTAATTTAATTAAAGCATTATATCAACAGCCCTAAATATTAGATGAAACATTGTATATAGGCTTGTGGCATTACATGCAAAAATCATTGGAGAATGAGCATTCAGCTAAAGTGTCTATTTGTTGGCAGCAAATATATCACTGCCAAACTAATCACACGTCTTTAAATGTACTGTTCTTTAAGCTCAGTTTGATGTTTTAACCTCATAGTATCAATATAAATTATGCAACAAACGCAGTCACAATAACAAACGCCATCTTTGACATTAAACCTGGGGCAAGCAATGCCATATAGCTAAAAATGCAATCTCAAAATTTTGATAATATAGAATATGATTTTTTTTGGCACCACGTTAAAAAGACCTTGTATGGATAAAAGAGTTATTATAACAAAGTACATACAAATTGTTTAATTAGTTAAATAAATAAATGAAAATCTAGACAGCGTCGATTTACTGCTTTTTAGAAGAAATGAACACAAAAGGAACATTTAAAATCATATTTACATAAAGGTACTGATGTACCATTATAAAAAATATGAAAAGTATACAAAAAGTAAAATCTTCCTTACAAAGAGTTGTGGTTGTTGCAACAACAAAGCAATTTCTTTGAAGAACAAAGAAATGTGAAGAGCAAAGAACACTTCAAACATTACAGAGAGCAAGTGGCAGGTCTATTAGTGTGCATGCACTCCAAGACTTCATTCACAGAACTGTTCAGTGTCAGACTTTTTTTTCTCACCTGTTGCCATTGTTATTACTGTCAAACATCGAAATACATAAGGTAACACTTTAGAATAGGGAACACATATTCACTATTAAGTTAACTAAGAGTTTTCCCTCAATAAACTTTTAATTTGCTACTTATTAGTTAGTTAGGTACTTGTTAAGTTTAGGTATGGGGTAGGACTTAAGGATCTAAAATATGGTCATGCACAATAAAGCATTAATATGTGCTTTATAACTACTAATAAACAGCCAATATGCTAGTAATATGCATGCTAATAAGTAACTAGTTAATAGTGAGAATTGGTCCTTAAAATAAAGTGTTACTGATAACACTCATCATCACTGAAGCTGTTGATTACATTGGCGTGAGCTCTGCACTTTTGCAAAAAACACGCTACTTTTCATTTTCAGCACATTTTTATTACAATCGCTGTCATGTAAACATACCCTTAAACACCTCTGATTGGCCATTTCGTTCAAGCTCTCAACGGATGTTTACATTGTAAACATAAACTTTTGATGCTCTTCACAGAGAGCCCACAAAAATGCAATGTATCGCCCAACCCTAGTGTGAACATTCAAAATATCTTAATTTGTGTTTCAAAGAAAAAAAAGTCACACCGATTTGGAACACACTTTTCATTTTTGGGCAAATTAGATGCATTATTAGCTAGCATGGAGACAAAACACTTGTAGATTCAGAAGCAAGATTCAAGAAGAAAGGCCGAATTCAGAATCTTGCTGGCTTTTTTGCTGCCTTTGTTTGCTTAGCTCAGTGCTCTCTGACTGTCAGAATGAGAAGCACAAAGACAAAAAAAAAGAAAAGAAAACATGTTGTCATCTCTGCAACAAGCTGGGTTACGGGGGCAGGACATAAACAGCACACAGCGTGAGGGCCCCCGGACTCAAACTCAACAGACCAGCCTGTCACTGCAGCCCAGAGGGCAGGGAGGAGGTCCATCTTTAGCTCTGGAAAATGGTTTATTTTAGCTTTTTGATGTGAGATGTTTAAGACGGAGGGGAATAGAGAACCAATGAATCTCAGCAGATGCAAATAAATAAATGTATTATACAGTATTTGGCTGTATGTCATTTAATGACTTACTGAACTGAACTGAATCAACACTGAACTGACTAAAGCTAATAACCAGGGACATAACGTTCCATCGATATGGATCGAGACATCGATCAAATGTTTAAGGATGCAATGTATTGATGCAGTGCGTAAAAATCTATATTTTGCAGTATACAAATTCTGACAATGGATATTTCCTCCCCGTTGACCTGGTAAATCAACAGTAGCTTTGTGGCCGATGGCATTTCAACTACGCCTTCTGCTTTTGGTTAGGTTGAAGCCAGCCTCATCCACATATGTGAAGTAGTGAGATGGTTCACTTGACTCCAATTCCACGTTGCAAAGATATTCGTTGTGATGTAGATGAGAATCTGTGAGCCAACAGACTGGCACGTGAGGAGGTGTAGACAGACTACACTGCAATTCCTCACACAGTGCTGCATGCAAAAGCAAAGTTCTGGTGTTTCCTGCGTTTGTCTTTCTTATTTTGTATTTTCGCCTTTGTGCCTATATTTCTGTCAGGACCACTATCATCAAAGATGATTGACAATCATCTTCAACCAATCAACCCACCCCCCAGGGTAAACAGAACAGAACAAACATAAATGTATTGCAGATATCATTTAAGTTCAATAATTTGATGTACACATTTTAGAATTAGTCTGATTCAAAGGATAATCAGAAGGCTGAATCCTGACTGACAGAGGAGGAGCTGGGGATGGAGGAGGGTAATTAGCTATTGAGCAATGCAAAAAAAACGGCTGATAATACTGAGGGACCTTATATATGAATGCTTAGATAGGTGCCGTATTCCTATAGGTAGATGGGGATCAGCTGAGAGTCAGCTGATGCGAGCTTGACTAACGTGACCTGCCAGAACTGACGCTACGCTTGATTTATTTTTATTTTCTGACGTTTTAATGTTTCTTTTTAACTAGTTAAGTGTAACTGTGAATCCTATCCAGTCTCTTTCAATCAATATCCCACATACAGTAATGTGTAAATGTGTACTTTTGAAATGGATATATGGCATACATAAGAAGTGCAGCCTTCTGCATTTCAATACTCTAACTGTCATCCAAACTGTTGTAATAGTTTACATCAGGTAATACTAACCAAGTTATAAGTTATATTGACAACATGACTAAGCATTGTGACTATCTTGATTGTGAACAATGACACAAGTACTTTTCATTCTGAGCACTGATATGTTCACTTGAACAGCACTCTTGAGAGACTGACCCACTACCCCAAGATCGTCAGAGGGAAAGTACAAGCGCCTTGCCAGCGCAGGTAAACCATTGTGTGTGCGGTTGTATGAATGGTTTTGAGACTGCCATACTTTCTTTGCACATTAAGGAGCTCGAGAAGCCCACCAAAGAGGAATGAGAAAAACTGTATAAAAATTACCGTTGTGTAAAATAAGTACCATAATTATATAATATCGATCGACATACCCTGAATCGAACGTATCGTAAACATATCGTAGATTTTAAAGGTATTGCCAAATATCGTACGCGGGTTGAGAATGATCTATCAATATCTTGATGAACCGTCTGATTTACCCCTATGATAACAACATGCATCTGTGGAACAGCTTAGAGCTGAACTGAACTCGCTTCAAACTTTGATGAAATTCACAGTGTTATCAATTTGAACTGAACCAACTGAACTGAATTGAGTTGAATAATGACACTGTTGTCTTCTTTAGAGCTGCTTTACAGCAGAATTGAATGTCTACACAGTGAAGTGTCCCTAATTGATTCAAAGTTTCCATAATTACAAGGGCTAATAGTTGACTAAATGTTAGTCAACGAGAAAAGGCTTAGTTAACTGTGGGGCCTGTGAAAACCCGTTGTCCAACATCAACTCTTAAAATTTAAGGGATTTTGTAGGGATAGTTCATGCAAAAATGAAAATTTGCTATTAATTGACCTTCAGTAGAACTTTAAGCAAGATTTTTAGCTGAAACTGTGATACTTGTTGATTCATAAACTGCAAGTCAGTGGTTGCCCGACTTTGAGAATAAAGAAGCATATACAGTTAATATAAAATGGATACCCATGGCTCCTGACGATATATTGAGGTCTTACGAAGCAAAATGATCAGTCTGCGCAAGAAACTGAACATTATTTACAAAATTATTACCTGTAATCCATAGTCTCAGACAAACTGTCCAGAGTGATTGTAAACGAACCAATATTTTGAACCGGTTCTTTGTGAACCAGTTCACCAAATCGGACTAAGCTTTCTGATAAAGTTTGCAGCTGGGGCAGCACAGATAACAAAAATCAAAGTTACTCAATTAAAACTTACTTTCAGATGCCTGACAGTCGCTCCGACTTGAAATGAGCCAAAACACTGGCAAATATGATTCTATGATGCTGGGTTCTGCCAACTCATTCAGCTCTCTAGGTCATCCAACAGTCACTGAACTGAGGAAACATGCAGTTCAGAGGCAGGTGAGAGTGTTTGTATTCGCGGGCAGGCGGGGATTATGCAAATGTATTATCTTGTGACATATATAGGTAACAGGCAGTAGATTTGAAAATATGACGACTCGTTAAGAAAGTTCAGAGTCGACTCTTTCTTTTGAGAGACAATATGTTTATTTTTCATGCACTTTTGTAATTAACAACTTTGCAGACTGTTTACATTGAAAGATAGCTACGTTACAAACAGCAAAAAAAAGCTATTTTTCGTAAACCCATATGACCTGCTCTTTAACAATTTCTTGACACTCTTGCTTGCTATTTCATGAATTATTTTGTGTTTTAAAATAGGTTTGCAGCTTGTTTAATGGCATGTTCACATTGTGACAACTTGCCCCACTTTTTGGTACATTTTGTCACAAAAAGTCAAGTATTTTCCCCGGGGTGATAACAGACAATATTCAGCTATTTTTGTCAAGATTTTAAGATACGTGTGACAACTAGCCCCATGCAATCGCCGCTATATGATTTAATAAGTAACTATAAATACGCAGGGAATATTTTCTCCTTTTCTAACTGCCACAGGATAGAATAATTGGATCTCTAAAATCGGAAAAACAGGAAAGATAATGCCAACATTTATATGTATCAATAATAGCGTGTCCATAAAGCCTACTGTGTGTTGACCCATTCCATTAGTCAACATACCTCTAAAGCTTCAGCAATTCATCAGGCTAATGTTTGAGCAAGCTCATCCTATTCTCTGCGCAAACAGCCGGTGCCGCAGCCCCTGAGAACCTCGACGAGGAAGTCAATTGCTCCTTTCTATCACTTTATGTTCAGTTTTAAGCATTTCCTGAGGGAGACGAGCCGCCGTGTCAGTTCTCAAGGTAATGAGGGTTGATCTCTAGCTGAAGAAGAGGTGCCTGGTGTCATGTCACAGTCCCCATCCTCCCCCCGAGTTTCTATGGCTCTAAATAATCAGAGCGGGAGACACACGTTTGCATTATGTCATCGGAGACACGACACTCTCAGCGGCTGGAGAGCAAGTGTTGTCTATAATCATATTTTTCCACAGCACGAGGCTTAGTGTGTCGAGTCGTGTGCAGGGGTACATGTCCACCCAACAGCCCTGCATATGCTGACAGGTTTTGACAGCACATTACAATTGAGATTGTATGGAAGGTGTGTCTACGTGTGTGTGTAACCTTTCAGCGCTCTTCTCTGTTATGACAGCAGGGCCTGCTCTTAAACAACTGCGGTAATAAGATTGACAGGAGAAGAGGAAAACAGAGATCTGGATGGAGGAGAGGCAAGAGAAACAGAATATTTTGAGACGTTGCGTGTGTATAATTGAAATTATTGATTTATGAAAGACAGAAATTAAAAAAAAATCCAGAATTTCTACAGCAGAAATCTGCCCCCTTACTGGTTATCAGCAGCTCACCACCACATTTTATAAAACTAAGTTGCTCTTTCTGCATCTACATGAGCAGTGTGACACAACAACAAAACTAGTATTCATTTTGTTAACGAAAGCTATGATGAAAAATGTTTGTCAGCAAAGTTTTTTCCCCCTGACTAAAACGTGACGATGATGGTCACGATAACTGAGACTATATCAACATGCAATATTGTTGACGAAAAAAGACGAGACTAAAATGTAGTTAAAAGGACAAAAACTTTACCAAAACCTTTTTATTTTTGTTGAAAAAAGTGGAGCTAAAACATTTCAGACTGCTGTACAAGACTCTGTTATGCGAGCGTTCATGTTTGCGGTTGCTTTCTAACTAAACTGGGATTTACAGCTGTGGATGCATTTGTGACTCGTTATTACGATGAATCTGGTACGTACTGCGTTCTGATTATGCATGTTTTGATGTGTACTGCTTACACAAATTTAGCAAATACATTCTTTATATGCTTTCCATTGAAAAACCAGAAGAAAACGAATACACACACACCTTTTTGTATCTATTTATTTATTTTTGTCTATACCCTACACTTTGAAAATCAGTGATACAATAGTTGGTGCTTTTACAAGCAATCATTTGTGGTTCTTCTCATTTGTAATATTCTTGGGATTCAAGAGCTCAAATCCCCAAACAGAGCTTTTCTGTTAACCCGCACCTGGATGCCGGCGCACTGAACGCTCTCTGTTTGCATGTGTCAATGTTTAAGAACAGATTAAATGAAAAGGGACATAATTAATCTTGACAAATTATATATCATTCTAAAGGTCTAAGCCTCAAGCATCGACGATAGATCACTGTTCAATGAAAGAATAAAGAATGTATTTGCTAAATTTTTGTAAGCAGTACACATCAAAACATGCATAATCAGAGCGCAGTACGTACCAGATTCATCGTAATAACGAGTCATAAATGCATCCACAGCTGTAAATCCCAGTTTAGTTAGAAAGGTAAGGGTCCACTGAACAACATCCGATAGAGCACCTTTAGTCCAACGAAAAAATTATGTTATATGGATGGTTATTCCTTTGTTTACGTCTCATTTCTTCGGGGACAGTTATTGTTTGTATCCATTATGGAATAACTTACGCTCAAAAAACTGCATCTTTGTAGTAAAAAGCAACATGGTTTTGTAGCATACAGTGTCACAAACAGAATGAGACCATCCACTAAAAAAAAAGCTTATTATATAGTATATCTATATTGAGATTGTAATTATTTACCATTTAAACTGAAAATGTAGATCCAAACTTAATAGCATAAATTTGATTATTTTAATTAATTGCCCTTTTAACTTTTCAGGGTTTTTCTAGCATGCAAAGTGTACATGAATATGTAAATCAAACAAGTTCATAAAATCAGATCAGCGAAATTATCCATCAGTCATACAGATTTGCTAAGTTGTATAATGAGCCTTGTTCTCTGCGTCTGATATTCATGATTGATTGATTCTTGTTCCTGTATAGGGCCTACAATGATCCACACAGACAGGCACAATTTTGTTGAATTTCAAGGTCAAAGTACAGACCGAAAACCAGCATGAGATGTCACCCTAAGAAATTACGTGGCAGTCATGCGCAAAATTGCTTACACAGATCACAGACGTCCACCCATCTGTTGTGGGACAGGCAGGGTGTGCTCAGTGACAGAGTTAATAGTTTTTTTAGGAGGACACACAGGCCATTTTGGCCGCTTTCTTAATAAAGCATTTACTTGCTACTCGGTCACAGATAATCCACAAGGTGGGGAGCAGCACTAGCACCCTGATCTGACTGACACCCATCAGAAAGAACAATATGGAAACCTTGATGTGTGAAACAATGATCTGACCGGTTCTTATGTGAATTCCACTAACATTTATTATTTTAGCAGAATAGTTTTTGTTTTCCCAAGCATATTACAAATGAGAAGAACCACAAATGATTGCTTGTAAAATAACCAACTATTGTATCAGTGATTTTCAAAGTGTAGGATATAGACAAAACTAAATAAATAGATACAAAAAGGTGTGTGTGTATTCTTTTTCTTCTAGTTATGTATGGCTGTGCTTAGAAACAAAGGTTCTGCATCCACACTAGATTTGAATGGGGCATAATTTAAATTTGCAAAGATATGAGCAATCAAGCAGTTGAAATTTGCTTTACAGTAGCCACTTATAACCCTAAGTGAGTGTGTTGCATTTATGCAGATTAAGTTGGGCATATTTATTGATCCAACTCTAAATAAAGAGCTGGGCTATAATACAATTATATTTTGCAAAAACAAAAAAAATCTCAGTTGAGATTTGCTATATAGTATATATAGTTTTATTAAACATTTATGTAGTTTCCCTGAACATTTTAAAATTCTGTCTATAGAATGAACCATGCAATAATAATTAAGAACAGTTTGTGTCATTCTATCCACCACAACAATTGCTGGACTTGCATCTATGTTTCTTGGCACAGAAGCTGAAGGGTGGGGAAGGAGAGCTGGCACCTGATTCTGGATCGAAAGTAAAGGACTTCACAGGCTTTCTATTATTATGGGTAATGTAAGGTACCAGGCTAATAAAATGTACGAGCTGTCAGCACCAACCAGGAGGCATGGAAACTGTAGCCTAAAGTACTTTCTAGAAACCTGGCGGATCTCCAGCGCCGCAGTTGCACTGGATGGATTTCACATTATGTGTGCAAACGGTAGGGCAAGCAAGTGAAAAAAAGCAGGTTGACTTGCTGTTTTTGTGAACTGTAGATGATAAAATCCAAAGACATAGACCTGTTAAAGAACAGGTTTGTACCTCGATTGTAGGATTACTCGCTGAGGGACCCTAGCCATGCAACATGCTTTTGTTCAGCCGGTGAATGTCTCTCTCTGCAGACAGAGCAGTTGGTAGGCTGTACAGATAGAGACAATAACATTTTAGACCTGTTATATATGCCAGTGTCCAGAAGGCATAAACATTGTGACAGGTGACAACTTGCTGCCCCCATCCTCAGATAGAAAACCAATGATCCAGCAATGCATACAGAGCTAAGAACACCAGGACTGTGAGGAGGTGGACAAAGAAGGCTGAGTTGACAATGTCCTGTGAGTCTCTAAACTGACTATCTTCAGGTGTTATGACGTGTTTGAATGTCACAGAATATGAAAGTAGCTTCTGTATTACTGAAAGAGTTGTTACCTGTAGCAGAAGAACCTCTTCCCAATATTATTAACTCTAGCACATTCCAAAACCCTTCAAGCTGGCAGTTATTATGCCCCTTATAAGAAACCACAACTAATCTGAGTGGGTTTAAGCGGCAAATACAGACCATTTCACAAAACCTCTTCGGTTTATGACTAACATGGGTAGAAAAAAAAGGTTTCTGTCTGCTAAATTGGCTCATGCCTGCAAAAATAAATAAAAATTGTTATATGAGAATTTCAGCTCAGGGCTTTCACGGCCATCCAAGCACTAAGGAGTTGAAACGGCACTTGTTAAAATTACAAATGACTCGCTTCTTGCATCAGACCAAGGCTGCATTTCATTACTGGTTTTACTTGATCTTAGTGCTGCGTTAGACACTTGATCAGGGTTCCTCAAATCTTGCCCTGGAGGGCCAATGCACTGCAAATTTTAACTCCAACCCTGATCAAACTCACCTACTTTTGATTTTCTAATGATCCTGAAAACATTGATTAGCAAACTCAGGTGAGTTTGATTAGGTTTAGAGCTAAACTCTGTAGGAAAGTGGATCTCGTGGGCCAGATGTGAGGATCCCTGCTAATAGCTCATGGCATACTCATAGATGATTATTAAAACTATACAGGTATTCAAGGGCAGGCTTTAAGATGGTTCAGATCCTACCTGTCGACAGTTATCAGTTTATTTAAATGGGGAATCATCTCAATTAACGGCAGTAAAATATGGAGTGACGCAAGGATAATGTCTAGGCCCTCTGCTATTGTCAATATACATGTTGCCCCTTGGTAAAATTATTAGAAAATACGGAATTAGTTTACATTGTTATGCTGATGATACTCAACTACAAATCTCAACAAGACCAGATGAAACTTAATTATCTAAGCTAACAGAGTGTTAAAAATGTAAAAGATTGGATGACCAATAATTTTCTCCTATTAAATTCGGATAAGACAGAGAGATTACTTATTGGACTGAAAAACCGTACACAGAATCTCTTAGATTACAATTAACATCTAGATGGTTGTACTGTTACTTCCTCTACAGTCAAAAATCTGGGTGTTATATTAGACAGCAACATGTCTTTTGAAAATCATGTTTCATATGTTACAAAAAAACTGCATTCTTCCATTTTAGAAACATTGCCAAGCTATGGAACATGTTACCTGTATCTGACGCAGAAAAGCTAGTTAATGCATTCATGGCTTCTAGTCTGGACTATTGTAATGCACTGCTAGGTGATTGTCCTGCATCTTCAATAAACAAGCTACAGGTAGTCCAAAAATGCAGTGGCTAGAGTTCTTACCAGGTCAAGAAAATATGATCATATTACCACAATTTTACAGTCTCTACACTGACTACCTATTAAGTTCTGTATCAGTTACACATAATATTATTACTTATAAGGCCCTTAATGGGTTAGCTCCTGCATACCTAACTAGTCGTCTATCACGCTACAATCCATCACGCTGAGAAGAGATGATACCAACCCCTCAGAGGACTTCAGATGATGACAACCCTGAACCAACATACAAAACTACCACATTTTCTGTGAGGCTGCTTTGCAATGATTTGTATCGTGAAAAGTACTATAAAAATAAACATGAAATGAATCGAATTGAATTGAACATACAGCAACAAAGGTAACAGACAGATAGGGGGCTAGTCTGCCTTGAGTTATTATTTTGGAATAAATATAAAATTCTTAAAAACACTAACTTGATGAGATTCATACTTGGCTTTAATAAATAAAATATTGATTTTTTTTTTTTATCTGATAGTGTAAGTAATGTTTATTTAACCAAGAAAATGTGACTGGGGCATGAGTGTACATTTGATTAAAAATACATAAATAAATAACAAAATGTGAGGACTTTGCCTCCTCATTTCAGAACACCACTGCACACACATCAGAAGATATCACTTAACATTTATTTAACCATAGAAAAAGTAAATTTCCTACTGAAGTAAAGTTTTCATCACAGTGTTTAGACAAAATTGCTATTATTTTACTCTCCAATCTGCCATCTTGTCAGAATCCACTATCCATTAAGCATGTTTGACTATACTGTAACACTTCTACTCCTGAGAGAAACTTGTTTTATTTTGTTGATACTTTTGAAAAGGTATTTAATCAAGTAAATCCAAATTTAGTGAATCTTAAACAACTTTAGTTTTAATTTTGAATAACTAAACCTGGCTCTTGAACATAGCCATAGAAGCTTACATGGAGTTAAAAAAGGAAATAAAAGAAATCTCCAAACTGTTATTTAGCAGTTTAGATACTGTAGTTTTGCTGAATGTCTGAATGTCTTTCTTCATCTGTTTGTCCACTTTGTTTTGAACTATGCTGTATAGATGGGTTTTGTGGTGTGCTCATTGTCAAACTCCAAAATTAGGATAAAAAAATGTAACTTTTTTTTTTCTTTGATCAGAAAATATTTTGATCTTTGTATATGGCCATGTTACAATGTGACCCTCAAATGTTACAAGAGGCCTGAAATAAGGTTAAACTGTCCCCAAGTCTATGTTTTGGCAGTGCACAGTTAAATGTTGTTAAATGATGTCTGTGATAATATAACCCAAATTCAAAGCCATGGCTTATAAAGCAAACGGAAAGACTGGTTGGATAGAGAAAGGATGTTTCAAATCTAGAAAAGAGCAGAAGAGAAAATGTAATCAGCACAAGTAAGGCCTGGGACACACTAAACAAATCTTAACCGATTTTAAAACCATGGGAGACCACAGACATGAAGACAGTTTCAACCAATTTTTAGCCTTATGATCCTCTTAACGCACACACTAGATGATTCGACCAGACCGTGAGACCACACACTTGTTGATTGTAGGAATGATTTCACCCAGGCTGCGTCTCCAGTGACTCGAATGAGATCAATACATGCAATTGACATTGACAGCTGGCTCTCCTGGCGCGCATTCTGCTGCACAGTTAAAAACAAAATAGAAAAAAAAGAATATGGGTGATGTTTTTGTCAGTACTCTAATTTTGTGGCATGCTTGTGTCAGCTATATAGAAGCACGCAACATCTGGTAGATGACGCTTTCACTCTCATTGGCTATCGCGGGTATCAAGTCAGAGGCAGCCCGATCAAGAGTTAGAGGACGCTCCATCTCGATCGGGAGCAGTTAAATAAACGTAGTGACACCACATAATAGAGGATGTTTTGAACAAAAAAATTGTTTGCGACAAGCTTTGAATCAGGCCATGCCCCGGGGGTGCAAATCAGCCTTAACCGCTTCAAGTGTGTGACTAGTCTTTACAAAAACTTACACCAGCTAAACGTCTAAAGCCCATAAAGGAACTGAATGATTAGTAAACGTTTATAAACGATAAATAGTTTCTACTTTAGATTGGGCACTACAAAAACATGAACATATGATTAATAAATGATTTGTAATGATGTGAAAATAGGGGTGAATTCCGGTAATTTAGGACACATTTTGCTATGGCGATGACTGCTCATAAAAGTACTAATGATTAGTAAATGTTTATAAAGATTTACAAATGATGAATAGCTTACACTTTAGATTGGGTATTGAAAAAACATGAACAAATAATTAATAAATGATTTGTTAAGATGTGGAAGTAGTAGAAGTCTATAAAACCAACAAAGACCAAATATATGATCTTTAAAGACTTTGATTTTGAGTTAAGGAATAATATGTTAACAAAAATAGTTTGTGAAGTGCTTAAAATGACTAATTAAGCAATTTTTTTCACGACATTTATGAATGTAAAAAATGAATTTAGGTAATATATGAACTTAAGTTTAAGGACATTTGTAAGCATTCAAAAGTACATTAATAAATAATCATGTAATCATTGTATAATTTTTGTTAAAAATCATTTGCAGATTTTTTAAAAGTGCTTGATCGTATGAATTGCAAGTTTGATGATATTCAAAGTTTGATGACAACCGCGGCAAGACGTCGGTGCACACCATTTTCAAGTTCAAGTCCACCGAAGTTAATCTACTCTCCTGTCTGGTTTGTGTACCAGACAATTGGCAGATTCGGCATTATGACTGGTCAGATCACCTGTCAATCAAACTCTTTGCAAAGGGTCAATTCAGGAATATAAACTCAAAAAGCATTTTCAAGTCAATTCTGAATGTCACGCATCCCGACTGTCAGTGAGAAACAAAAATATATTATCTGATTCTGGAAACTTGTCATGTGTGAAATATTGTTAGGACAAGGTGTGTTTCTCTATCTGGCTAACTAGCTAATACAAATATTTTTTTTTATATGATGTGGTTTGCATGACTCAAGTGCGTGTTGAGTCATCTCTTTCTGTCTTTTGTTTAAATATCCCTCCTTATGTTTAACTGAAGCACTGAAGCTGTCAGAGGAAACATTTGTTAATGTTCATAGGGCTCAAAATTGAAGGAAATCTGAGGTGAAGAATATGCGTTAGAAAGTTTTGCTTGCCTCCACTCGCGGTTTCTATTTCTGTTTGTACTCCTCCTGCCTGATGTGTCCCGTCTTGGAGAAGTCAATCTTCTTCACAAAGGAGGAGCCCTTCCTCCCTAGGGACATCGTTTATTCATGTATCAGATTTATTTTTGCCGCCCCTGCCTCCCAGGATTCACACTGCATTTATTACAGAAGGTAATGAAAATGGAATTTATACAGTAGAGCCCAACATGCACTGAGCAACCGGGGTGCGTTATGGAAACCACCCGAGATGCTCGCTGTTACCTCTTTTCCCCATTCGCCCTCCCATCCACAGAAAAGGGGAAAAAGTGAACAATTTCAAAGTTTCTCAGAGTAGATGTTTAAATACAGTGACTCAGAAGCTTTCTTTGGTTCTCTGTAAATAGGCTTTTACCTTATTATAATTAATTTACGGGGAGGGTAGTGTAGACAGCCTTTACTTTTCTCCAATAGCCTTTTCTATTTCTGTTTCGGTTAGACAAGTCAATATGCTTCACAAAAAGTCTTGAAAAGGCATGATATTGCGTATTCAAGTATCATTTTTGTTTTTGTCGAGATCTCTAAAAACTATAATTTAGAAGTTCTCTTTAGTCATTAGAGAATAGATACCTGAGCTCTTTGAGGAAATTATCTTTTCTTGTATGCGTTTCATTGAGAGCCGTGCGGTTAGTTTATCGCCTGAAATAAGGGGACGTTTTTTCATTCTCCATTTCGCTTTCAGGCTCTCACATGGCAAAAATCCTACATAACAGCAGAGTTGCAACAGATTTTAAAAATCTATTTGTGCAAATAATAATGGTTAGAAGGTGTGCAAAGTGGGTAATTTTCCTTTCTGTGCTCTCAAATGTGCTTTATAGCAATTATGACTGAACAATATCAACACTTTGTGAAAGGAGCTTCAGTCCAGGCTGATTGAAAACAGCTCGATTCTCTTTGAGACATCTCTAAACTTTTTTTTTTTTTTTTTGGTCTGATTATTATTTACTGCTAATGTGATTTTAGTGCAATTGCATAAACGGCTATTAGCTTACAAACAAAAGCATTAGAAAATGCAACAGCAATTGATCTGTAGACTAGTAGGCTAGTAAAATAAGCTATTTGTAGAAAATTTCTAAATCTTAAAAATAAATAAATCTTCTCTCTGACAAATCACCATATAACCCTGTAAAACCTGACACATGAAATAATGATTGTCTTTTTTTTAACTCAGTTTTATTCAGAGCCCCAAGCTGATGCAATTATGCTATTCTTTACTGTATAAAAATCAGTAAAGATTTAACAGCAAAAAGACATGTGAAGCACGAGCTGAAGGTGGACATTTTTAATATTATACTAAAAGACCTTTTACTTGCTAAAAAGTATATAAACTATCAATTAGACGACAGAAGGCATGCAGTAGATTGTGTACAATAGGTTTTCTCCCCTGCGGGCCGGATGGCAATTTTATTTTTATTTTTTTTAGCAGTGTCGACATCTTTATTTCTCCTTCCACCTCTGCCCCTGGACACACCCCTTTAAAGCACCCATGCATAACAACACAGATTTGAGCACTTCATTCAGCAGATAGCGGTACACAAAATAAATCTCCTCCATTTGAAGCTATTTTCTTCATCATCCTCTTCCTCCTCTCTGACATCACTCCACTTTAGTTCCTCACTATTTCCATTGAACTTCCTTTTCCCCCAGGCATGTATTTAATTTATCACTCATCCACAGTCTCTCTATGTCTCCTTGATGGACTTAACCGTTTCAAACAAGCATTTGTCATTCAGGGGACAAGCCTGTCTGCCCTCACGCTGGAAAGATGGAGACAGGCAGACAGAGAAAAAGAGGATAAAAAGGCAGACAGATAAACAGGTATAGACCAGTGAATCCCATCTGCAGGAAACTCAATGTGCTTATTTCCCCAAACGCACAAAGTCATTTAGTCGTAATATCTCACAGTGAGAGATAAGCATTCAAAAGTTCCCTTATGCTGCTCAAAAAAGGGCAAGAGTCTGAATCTATATTTCAATACTGCCTGAGTGAACATTTAAAAAAATAACTTTGTAGTGTTGTTGTATGGCTAGAACAGCTTCTGCTATTTTGAACCAATATTCGGCAGCTGCTGAAAGACTAATGTAGAAAAATACATAAGTTCAACAGAATCTTCCCGAATGATGCTGCAGCTTTCGCCTTCTGAACCAAACCATAATTCAAGCATAGCTGAATCAAAGTTATAAAGGAACTTTTCAACAAAAGATTACTGCAGTTGTAAAGCCAAGGGTTTGTGTATAAATGTGCACTCATCATGAGAATGAGAAAGGATGTAAGGTCTTGAAGGATGAGAAATGATATCTGAACTGCAGCAAAATGCAACTGGCAAGTAAAACAGGGCCATTTAAATGGATAACAGAAGATGAAATCAAAAAACAAGTATAAATGCAGATGTGAATGATTGGCCAACACATTACAGCTGTTTATTTTGCATGCTGCAAACTTGTTGCACCTAGAAACTGCGTCAACTTGTTAAATTTGAAATATTACATATAATATACAGTGTCTTGAGAAAGTATTCAAAATATAAAAAAGATTCACATTTATGTTGCTGCCATAAACCATGACAAAGCAAAAACACATGTGTCACAACTTTGCAAATTTAAAAAGGAAAGACTTAAATAAGTACATTGCATAAGTATTCATACCCTTAACTCAGTACTTAGTTGAAACAATTTTACAGCTTCAAGCCTTTTTGGCTACGATGTGACAAGCTTCACACATCTGCATTTGGTAATTATCTGACATTCTTCTCCTCACCTCTTCACCTCTCAAGCTCTGTCAGGGTTGGATGGGAGACGACAGATATTTTCAGGTTTCTGCAGAAATGTTCGATTAGGTTCAAGCCTAGGCTCTGGCAGGGCCACTTGTCCGTAAGCCAATATTGCATTGTATATTAGCTGTGTGCTTAGGGTCACTGTCCTAGGAATGCTCTGAACCAGATTGTTTTAAGGATATCTCTATATTTAGCTGTGTTGAGCTCTCCTTGTGCTCTAAAGAGTACTTCAGTCTCTGCTGCTAAAAAACACCCCCACAGCATAAGACTGCTATCACCACACTTTACTGTTGGGATGCTACTCTGCAGATGATGAGCAATGCCTGGATTCTTCCAGACATGACACTTGAAATTGAGGTTCATCAGACCAAAAAATCTAGCTTCTCACAGTCTGAAATGCCTTTAGGTGCTTTTTTGCACCAAAAAACCCTCTTGGGATTTTGTAAATTTTATTTTGCAAAGTGGGTTTTCATGTGTCTTCACTGAGGGAAGGATTAAGTCTGGCCACACCGCCGTAAAGCCCAGATCGGTGGAGGGCTGCAGAGATGTTTGTCCTTCTGTAAGTTTCTTCACATATGATCACCAGGGATTGAAATTAACTTTTTCACTCACCAGCCAATTTGGCTAATACATTTTTAAGTTACCGACCATTGCAAATCATTTTGTCAGTACTAGGGGTGTGCGATATTGACAAAAAATAATATCTCAATATTTTCTGTGATTTTATCAATAAAGATAATTAGACGATATTATGCTGAGTGTGTTATTGTGCTGATATATTAAGGACTACCGTGGACAGCTGACTCCTAAAGTTTTTGATATTCGTCATATTCTGTGTGCGGGTCAGTTCACAGCAGTGATATAAATTAATCTTTTCCAATAAGTTTAAATTGATTTTTAACTTTTATGGGCATTCTTACCTTTATAAAGCCATTTTTTTCTAAAAGTGTACATCATTTTTTGAGTCAAATTCTTACATTTAATCAGTCAATTATAATAATAATAATACATTTAGGCTGTTACTAAACAAATTAAATCAGTATCAATAAAATTCATCTTTGCAGAAGTTGCATATGAAGTGGCATTTAGATGCATTTACACATGTTAATGCAGCTTAGAGGGACATGGAATGCTTTAGCCTGCAGTTACAAATGCATAAATAACATTTTGATATTTTAAACATAAAACGGATATTTGAAATTATTTAAAAATGAAAAGATACTTTAAATGTGAAATTAAAACCGCCAACAGGTGGCAGCAAGTCACTGTTAATAAATGAGTCATTGCGATTGAACCGAATCATTTAAACAGTTGATTCATTCAGAAACAAAACAACGTCATGTTGCTCAGAGACGTAAAACAGTGCTGTGGCTGTGTGGGAAATGTTTTTCTTGTTGGCGAAATAGCACGAAATAGGCACAAAACAGCAATATGGTGTCCTAAACGTAAGTCTCTTGTAGTAGCTTATTTTTATTGAAACTGTTTATAAAATAATACACATTGTAACCATGAGGGATTTTTTAGAAAAAACGGCACTTTCGTGTGATAGTGATAACTAAATGAATTTGATATCAAATATTACATTTTCTGCCTCATTATCTTGACATTATGTGTGATATTCTAATGCATATTAAATAGAAGGAATCAGCAGGAAAAGAACCACTATAAATGCGCACTCGAACTAATCATTAGTTTGGTCTAACCAGAATTCATTGCGTTGCGTTATGCACGCCTCGTAGGGTGTTTGTTTTTTTGCAATATACTCGATAATGTCATGATGTATCACGAGTTCAGTATTTTCGCTAAGCCTAAGCAGATTTGGCTTGCATGAACTTTCCCAAGAAATAAATGAGTGAACATAATTTATGAAAAGTAACCCACCAAATTGGCTAGTGATTTGACAGCGTTACCCGCCACAGCTGATTTTTGGCGGGTTGGCGGGTGTTAATTTCAAACCATGATGATCAAGAATCTCAAAGAGTGACCACCAGCTCGGGATCACCACTCTAACCAAGGCCCTTATCCACTGATTGCTCAGTTTGGCCAGGAAACCAGATGTAGGAAGAGCCCCGGTTGTTCCAAACTTCTTCCATCCAAGAATATGGAGGGCACAGGCTCCTGTGATACCTTCATTATTCTGTTTATGTATTATTTTGGAGAATTCCCAAGATCGTGTTTCACACAATCCTTTCTCTCAGTCTACAGGCAGTTCATCTGACTTCAAAGCTTGCTTTTGCTCTGATATTGCATTTTCAGCTGTGTGCCTTTCCAAACCAGTGTCCACTTCCAATGTCCAGTCAATTGAATCACAGGTAACTCCAACCTAAGTACAGAAACATCTCAAGGATGATCCAGTGAAACTGGAATGTTCCAGAGCTAAATTTCAATATTTGTGTCATGTAATTATTATATGCATGGGCGTCTGAACCATTCTATGTGGGTGGGACAAAACCCACTCTCTTTCTAAGACCAATGATATTGGACCCACCCTAACTTAGTCTCTAATTCAGCGCATGTGTCTGTTCACTTTTCAGATGCCTTCAGTCAAATCCATTCCACTTGAGGAATGCCCTAATGAATTGAACTCCATTCCTCGTTTTAGCTACAGATTTGACTTCTACGTTGCTGCTTCCTCAAATCCATTCCACTTGACTCAATCAGAGTCCATATAAATTAAACTCCATTCCTCATACTTGCGCCTGCTGCACTCCCGCGACACAGCAAAATATACAGTACCTATGATCTTAGCATCACTGCTGCTCAGGTGGGTCTGGTTGTGTGCTCACATACTGTCACTAAACAAGCTAGTATTTAAGTTAAAGTTCATAATTTTTGTTCAAAACAACTTATTAGACTTGTTGCTGCTGTGTTAATTTTTAAGAAACTTTGCCAGGTATGTGGTAACCGTTTTAGGTTATAAAAGCATATGTTTAATTAAAAGGCATAATACAGAAAAATGGCATCTATTTTTGGCATCTGCTTCCGACACCCATGAATATATGTATATTTGCTTTATGGTATATGAAGTGTAGACTGGTGTGAGAAAAAAACAAATTAATTGAAAGGAGTTTTACAGAAGGTTGCAATGAAAAAATGTTGAAAAAATTTATACTTTCGCAAGACACTGTATATTGGTATGTCTAGCTCAGCAATCAGCTTTATGTCAGAAGTTACCATTCTCCCACTGTGTTCTTATACAGTGGTGTTTAAATCATGAGGATGTCACACTCTCATTAGGTGAGCAAGCCAATCAGAAGTTTGACTTTTTGAAGGAAATTAAGAGGGCTTTCACACTGGGCACATTTGCTTTGGTCCGAATCTGAGTGTAATTGTTTCTGGCACCACTGCAGCGCTGGTCTGTTTTTTTACACTGATTCACATAAACCCCGTTGGGCCCCCCCCCCCCCCACAATGTTCATCTTGCATCATCACAAAAGCACACAGCGTGCATGACAAAAAAGCGTGTAAATATATTGTTTTTTTTAGTAATTTGGTGCAGCAAAGTGAAGGATACTTGCATCCACTCTATGTGCGTCACATAAAGGGTCTCTTGAGGAGACGGCTGATTGCGAGCCAATTGTTTGCTGAACTGACTGAATCACTGCATCCATTTACACTGTGCAGACTCATATCCAAGAGAAATTATCACTACTGTCTTGTGTTTCGTTGAAATAATGACGGTAGGGCTGGATGGTATATATCGAGTTTGTGATATATATATATATAGATCATACTATCTAGATATATTATATATATAATTATATATAATGATTTTTTTTCATTTTTTTATAAGCGATATGGTATGAGGCAATACCGTTAAAACTGATATAATGTTAGTAGTTTGATACGAGTGCATCTGAATAATTGCAGACGAGTGAGCTGGTGTGGGGAAAGTGCATAATCCAATTTGTTCTAGACATGAGACATGCTTTATATTAAGGTCTTTAAAATAACTCGTAAGACATAGTTAACACATACAGTTTAAAGCGGTTCGCCCTGTCAGATGCTCTGACAAACTCAAGGGGTGTCGCTAGTGGGGGGAAAAGGTGACAGAATGCATAGGGCCCAAGAGGACTGTGGGGCCCACGATCACATACTGAATGTGATTTTGAGGGGGCCCCATAGCAAATACAGTGCACAGGGCCCAGAATTCCTAGCATCAGCCCTGGCTGACAGAGACGCTACTTGTGCTGTTTGAGAGGTGCTGTTTTCCTCAGTGCAAAACATTTTACAGGTATATTCTCCATCTATGAATGTTAGAAAGTCATGAAAATATTTCCATTTTGCTGTCTGGAGCCTTCTGCATTCGATTCTCTGCTAAACTCACAGACTTCAGTGAACGAGCGCCGCTAAGCGCATACACGCCAAACAGACGGAGCGCAATAATTGTGTCATATCAAAGACTATAGAATAACGGAATTCACTAAATTCCAGAGGTTTCATTACCACAACGTTAAATGGGCATTTCTGGAGATGTTGGAAAAAGCCCCCTTTCCAAAAAAAAATTAAGAGGTCACCTGATCATGCACAGAATACTGTTTTTTTGCACAGGCATTTCCAATCCCAGGATTGGCTCCGATGGATAATGAAAGAGAAAAGCATACCTGCGATGGATAATGAAGGACAAAACAGTGATACACATTGCTATTTTTATGTTTTATAATCTTACATTCAAACGATTTTCGAAAACAAATAAACAACCAAAAAAAAAAAAGTTAAATGTGCAATAACGTCAATAGCCTAATTACGTTTTACTGTAAAATGTAGTGTCCTTACGAAAATGAACCATGGATTTACAAAAAAAAGGGGTTTTGTAGTTAATCGATGGTAACCACAATATAATAATGATTTTAGTTTAACCATGTTATTTGTAGTAAAACTGTGGTTTTACTAATGGTAATCAATCCGTTTTAAAAAACAAAACACTTTTCCTGTATAAACCTGATCATTTTAGTATTGATTCCGATTTTAATTAATTAATGTTTGTATGCATCTTTCCACAGTTATACTGCTGTGACTACTGAGGTATCTGAAGTTCTACCCGTCTGAATGTAATCTGACATGAAACACTGTGCTCAGGACAGTTATGATGCGCAACGAACGCCAAAAACATAACTGCGCAAATGAGAGTAGAGCGCGGGGACCCATAATGGCAACTGGGGATTCTTCCATAAATAGGCCACGCCTGCCTGATGAAGCAATTTGGTTATGCTGTCTGAAACCCCTGGGAATGTGCATCCCCCTAGATACCTAAGACCGGGTCAATCGGGTTAGTTATGGAAGTGTGGAAAATTACATGGTAAATAAATGACCTGCTCTACAGAACGACAGCCCATGCCTTTGAGTAAAAGGCCAAATCGCAATCGGTAAAAGTCACTTGCGTCACTGCAGTGCGTTAGAAGGCTCCGTGTGCTATAGGAACAAATGCAGCTTTCGGCGACGTGTGCCGTAGGAATCAGGAACTCACCCTGAGTATACAAATTGGCTGGTCTAGCCTGAAAAATAAGCTTTGTTGACGCTATTTGAGCAAAAGAAACAACACTTATGAGACAGTTGTTGTCACTTTCATTGGTGATTTTCAATATTAAATTAATCGTACCTAATGAACAGTTTTGAGTTTGGAATTTGATGTTCACATTCAAAGAGATAGTGGAGCTGCTACTGCTGCCCTGAGAGGGCGCTTTCAACGAATGGCCCACCTGAGTGACAGACTGTCTTAAGAGGGTCATTGGATGGTAACATTACTTTACAAGTAGTTTGAACAAGCACTGACAATTGCCTGTTGATGTAGTGTGGTACCAACCACACGATCATGCATAAAAAAAATCCACCCCGTATGAAGTTTGGGCTTTTTTTACCTACTAAAACCTTACCCCTTCCCAAATCGAGCCGAATCTCTAGATGAGCCTTTCTGTGTGAGTCACAAAACACCAGGGCCTCTCCCCACGATCTTGATTGAACAAGATAGCGTTTAGGCATCTAGAGACTGGAATGGCTGTCTCTACCTTAGTGACCAGCCTGAGGTGAGCCTGTCATTCAGTCTGCAATTGTGGCCACTGCGTCGAGGCAGATTTAGAGAAATAAGAAGCGTCGTAAACGATTGAAGTGTTCTGTTGTTGGATGTAATACTGAACATAGCCAGCTTATGGTCATTTACTCACAACATATGAGTCGTTGAAGAGACGCATAGTGGATCTACATTTTTTTTAAAGAAAAAAGGCGCCCCCTGATAACCCTAGCAATAAATGCATCTATGTCGTGGGACAGCCATGTTGCGATGCCAGCGATTTTTCACCTACAGGAAGAATGGAGTAGAACGTGGTGTTAAATGGAATCTTGCAAATCACCTAGTACTAAGTAATGTGTAATTAGCAAGTTCATACGATGATGCAGCTAAATGTAAACAGCCTCAGAGAGGCGGTCGCGGCGAAGGACGACGGGGCAGCGGTCAGCAGAGGCCTACAATTAACCCTATTTAAAAAATGTTTAATTTTTAATCAAAGTATGTTATAGACTTTTCATTATGAATCATATCAACTTGTGGAAAATGGCATCCTCTGACCCCTTTAAGGGATTTTGGGATATGTAGAATATTAAACCTACAAGTAAGCGTATTTTTTGATAGCAATAATGGGGTAATCAAATTATAATGCAATTACTCTGTGCTCTTATTTACTTTCAGTAAAAAAAATAATAATTGTGCAATGTAAACAGAATTGTTGTCATGTCACGGTGTTGAGGAAGCACGAGTAAACAAGAACTGTCTTTAATCAAGGAAACACAGGAGATAATCCACAATAGGAGCTTGAGCCAACACACGTAGAGAACGAGTAGACCTGACAAACACAAACTGAACAGACTAGGGCTTTTAAACAGGGCAATCAGGGGAACACAGGTGTCATCAATGGAACATAATCAAACTAAATCAGGAGAGGAACTTGACCAAATAAAGGAAACACAGGAAGGACTACGGGGACAAAACAGGTACAAAAGTCTGACATATCACCCCCTCCCAGAAGGTGCGTTCTCACACTGTAACAACAACAACAGAGGGAGGCATAGGTGGGAGCTTATGGCGCGAAGCATATGGCAGGTCAACACCCGACCAAGGCGGAGCCGGAGGGACGAAGAAGCCCGGTGGAGCGACAGGTGACGGTGGAGGCGAGGGACAAGAAAGGAAACAACGCAGTGGTTACGGGTGAAGCGGCGGAGGTCCGGGCCTCGGAGGCTGCAAGGCAGATGGGAAGGTGGAGGGATTCTCCACACAAGGTGGACGTGGAGGATGGCAGGACCCAATGGAGCTGGACCGTTAATGATGTTGGGCTGAGGGTGAGCAGAGGGGCTGCAAGACGACAGCGGTGTAGGAGGCAGGAGCGGGTGGGAGGGCAGGCATTTGTGAGCCTCCGGGCATTCAGGGCTAAACTCTGGATCGGGAGCCCCCTCTAGGCTGAACACGGGAACAGGATGGTGCTCAGGAGGAGCAGACACTTGAGGGCGCTTTCGAGGAGGCGGCACGGAAGGAAAATAAAGAGCAGGATGGCGCATCGGACTGGGATGCGGGGGACTGGCAGACAAAGAGAGATCTCCTACCATTCAGATGTAAGGGGGCGCATTCGCCGCGCCGAACATAATACATCTACAAAACTCAAAGCTCAAGCCGCAGGTGCCGGGGGACGGGGGAGCTCCTCTCCGCCTCACACCAGGGGTCCGTGGCTGTTCACATCCGCTTCAGGCTGGTATTGTCGACGGCTTCTCGCACCTGGTTGACGGATTGAACTCCACATCCGAGGGGTGGCGAGTCCTCGACGTCAGTCGCTTGGCTTGAGCTATGGATCGTCCCCGATCGCAGTGGGAAGTGGGCTCTACGCCATTCGGTGGACTCGGTGCTGATGCTCCGCACCGAGGGGAGATGGTGGAAATGCGGCAACTGGGCAGGGGTCGGAAGTGGATATGACGAGGATCATCACGGGGAGGTGGTGGATGGCGATCCATTTGCTCGCCAGGAGTCCACTCCACGACGGCGATGAAATCATCTCGAGGACGGGTTGTCGTCTGGGTAGCTGGTGGTGTTAGTTAGCAGCCGGAACAGTATTGTATGGTCCTCGAGAGATCTGTCCCCCTACTCCAGCAGGAGGAGGAGGAGGCATTTGAGGTGTTTTGGAAGAAAGGCAGGGAGTCCATATCATGCAAACACAATGGAACAAAAACACTGAGAGGGAAAAATAAGACCAAGACAGAAAGGCGGAAGACCGGAGAAAGTAAACTGTGTGGTCAGGTCTTCTGTCAGCCGTCAACGCAGGTTGAGGAAGCGCACGAGAAGGCTGGAACAGAGTGGGGGACCAACGAGATACGGAGCTCGGTTAATCGAAGGAAACCCAGGAGCTAATCCGGGTAAACAACCTTTACCTTGACAGGGTCGTGTCCTGCATAAGAATGGTACATGACACCTTAATAATCTAATGACACATGTCATGAATAGTGAGAGTAAGGGGTTTTATGCATGTTTATGCACAAACTTCATAAAGTGTCATGCGCTCAGTTGTCATTTTTTAATGGCAGAAGGAAGTAGACAATTAGTTGAACATACCCTAACCTACCACTACCCATAGACAATAACAAAGAAAAATCTCAAACAATGTCATATTTGCATTAAAAATTAAATAACTGAGCGAATTACACTTAATGATAGTTGTCATAAACATGCATAAAAACCTTGTGTCATGTCATGATTATGTAGATGTCTTGTCATGATTATTAAGGTGTCATGTCAGTCTTATGCACACCCCTTCAAATAAAGTGTAACCGATAATCCACAATAGGGGCTTGAGCCAACACACGTACAAAACGAGTAGACCTAACAAACAAGCTGAACAGACTAGGACTTTTATACAGGGGTTGATTGGGGAACACAGAGAGAAGGGATAGGACATCAGAAGGACAACACGATAATCAAAAGACGAGCGAGAGACGGAACTTGACCAAATAAGGAAACACAGGAAGGACTACGGGGCAAACAGGTCAAATAAAGAATTGGAGGACGATTGTGAGATAAAAAGTAGCAATTATTCTGTGGCAGAAACAGTCTTCCATTGTTGTGACTAATACTTAGGGATGAATGAATTGGGGAAACAACAGTAATTGCATATTTCTGATCAACAATTGTGATTGCAATTTATAATGCAGTGTTTTTAAAGAGTTCCAGTTTTGTTATGCTTAGGTCTACAGTATATGTAAATTTAACACAATTTTACTCAAACTCAAATTCATATCATCATATTCAGTCAAATTCAGTTGTCTTAGGCCACATTCACACTGTTGTTTTTATAGAACCCATTCAATACGACTATATAACTTTTTTTTTTTTTTTTTTTTTTTTATTTTTTATATCAAGTTGACTATATAAGACAGTATGATCCCTTCTGTCTCTAGCATAGTTGAGTGTGCAATGCCTTCAATCTATTCTTCTTTGACTGTGAGTGTGTATAGACACATCTAGTAGACCATTTTTCCAAGAGTTACAACGTGCACAGACAACAGCAGACTTATGATGACACCTATGGCATGTAGGCGTCCAAATAAGCATTTGGTATACATTAGGCTTCAAAATCATCCTGTTGACCCCTTATCCTGTAAACTCTAAAAATAGCAGTAGAATAAGGCCAGAACGTATAATTGAATACTACTTTATAGGAAAGTACTAAGCACAGAAATTAGATTTGTAGCTTGCTTTTTCTAATTTTATCACTATTGTTCTACTCATTTATGTTTGTAATAATTTCCACTTCTAGAATTTTGAAAAAAAAAACAATATCTCAAAGAGAACCAGAAACCACAGAACAAGTCAAGCCATTTGGTTTTACTAGGTAATGAGTGTTCACCGCACTTGGCTAACCACTGTAAATGCCACTGCTGTAACCAAGCGCTGCTGAAGATTAAATCTGTATGACTGCTTTCCTTTTCAGCATGTTAATTAAATCAGATGAGCTTCCTAATTATTCTAATTGATAAATTACAACTTGATTATGTCATATTACAGACACGTAAATTCAAAACACTCATTTGCTTGACGAATTCAGCGCTGGCTTGTGTGAATTACAGCTAGACAGCTTCAGCTCGCATCCCCCACAAAGGGAAATGCACTGAGGTTGTTCATTTATTTGCCGCTCCAGAGCTGTCGTTCTAAGTTCTCGCATGATTTGTCTCTCTTAATCACCACAAATCCAGTGAATTAGAGATAATTCAATTTCATCAGAGCAACTAATCAGGGAATAGGGGTCTGCGCCATATAAAGCACACACACTGTGATTATGCCCAAATATATTATCTAGCGCTTCTCTATGTAATTATGTACGACAGGGGACAACTATCAAGGGGCCGAAAGAATTGAGTCTCCCACTTGTATCACATATGAGAAACTGGTTGAACGGAATAGTAACAGAATGTACCTGAGGTATCGAGAGAGTTATTGTTCTTTCAGCTGAATCATATTATTACGCTCTACGTGTCACTATTCATCAGTAATCACAGATTTAAGATTCCTCGAAACATTTACACCTGTACATGTGCGTTCATGGAAGTTAATGTATGGGAGAAGTTGCAGAAGTTCTGTCGCAATGCTAAAAAGAGTATACGGTCACATTTGTAGGCCATTCGGAAAGAAGAATGACAAAGACCACATCCACATCTTTAGACTCTACATGATGTCAACAACACTGAAAAAAATGTTATGTTGGATTTACATGATTTAATGATGTGCATCAGTTCTACATTAATCAATTATGTTACACAAACATAATTTGTTCACGTAACTTCAACATCATAGAATGAAGTTATTTTGGAGTCACAAAATTAAGTGTCTTTATATGGTTTCCTGACGAGATTAATTCATTAAATAGCATGTATTTTTGTGTCATATCACTGAATTGGTACTAGCTAGCTAAAAAACTGTGAAAAAACTGTGAAATAACACATATTAGCATGCTAAATGGTAAGTATTGTTTTAGTAATGTAGCTGTCCTCAGCTTAACCAAAACTCCACACTTCACCACAGTGAAATGGTTCTAATCAAATCTTGTTCAAAAACACTTAAAATGATACTTAATTAGATATTAACCCCGACTTTTTGTGAATGTGGAGCACACGTGGGTGTCTGAATCTAAGTCACCCGCAAAGGCAATGTTGGCGAACTTAACGTTCCCCTGCCTGGGTATGCGAGGTGTAAGAGTTAGAAACAGTAAAAAATAATTGAGTATTTGATTGATTCACCCCAAGTAATTTAATACAGTAGATTGCACATTTGAGAAAATTTAATTAATCAAAAGCAAATAAACAAAGTTTAGTCAAAGTCAACCAACCTTAAAGGGATAGTTCACCCAAAAATGAAAATTAGCCCATGATTTACTCACCCTCAGGGCATCCTAGGTGTATCTGACATTCCTCTTTCAGACAAATCCAATCGGAGTTATATAAAAAATTGTCCTGGCTCTTCCAAGCTGTATAACGGCAGTGAATGGTGCCCCTGTTTTTGAAGCCAAAAAAAACGGCATACATTCATCATAAAACTACTCCACACGGCTCCGGGGTGTTAATAAAGGCCTTCTGAAGCGGAAAAAACTAATTCTCCTCTTGCCTTATATCGAAATCCTATATCGGAAAAAATTTTGCTTTCTCCTCTGTGCTTCCGCGTTTGTCACTCTCTCCCCAGAGCTTGCGTTGCACTTTCCGCTACGCCTACCTCATACGCTCGAACGCCTTGTCGTGAACGCGCCTGCTTGAGCGACCGGATGCTGGAGATTATAGTTTATACATTTTCAAAAATCTATATTTTTCTTACACTAACGCATTGTTTCACTTCAGAAGGCCTTTATTAACACCCCGGAGCAGTGTGGAGTAGTTTTATGATGGATGGATGCACTTTTTTCAGCTTCAAAAACAGGGGCACCATTCGCTGACATTATACAGCTTGGAAAAGCCAGGACATTTTAAAATATAACTGTGATTGTGTTCGTCTGAAAGAGGAATGTCAGATACGCCTAGGATGCTCTGAGGGTGAGTAAATCATGGGCTAATTTTCATTGTTGGGTTAACTATCCTTTTAATTTGTTCGACTAATGAAATTGTTCTACTGTCTGAGCTACAGCATGGCAATGTTTACTATACAATGGGCAGATCATTTTGCTCAAAAAAAAAACTTATAAAGTTGTTTTTGAAATCTACTATGCATCCCTTAAATGTTTAAATTTATGTCAAATAGAGTGCTGTTGTTACAACCCACTCCACAACTTGCCATGATTTTAATCAAATGTGTTTGTTTGTGATCACCCATGCCTTCCCCCAACTTTACCCATTTTGTTTTAAAAATCTGAAGAAAAAAAACCCCAAGCAGAATGGATTTATGGAAGCATGATTTACAAATGTGCATGAACATTTGTTTTGTGAACGTTATTTCTTTACAAAATGTTATTTATATAGGTTTTTCATACGTGTGCAGTTATGGTCATATTTCTTAAATCAGGTCCATTGTCTTCCTTTTTTTATTATGATATTAGAACATTTTTGGCATGACAGTAAAGTTTGGGAAATCGATTGATTTTAAATTGATCCAGCATCTCTGATGGAGGGTTACCTTTATGTCTTGAGCAGCGCTGCACCACAGCTATGCCTCCAGTGTGAGCCCTGCCAGAGAGAGCAGCATCAGCCAATACATGTCTCCGATCTTGTTCTTGTGTCTCCAGTTTCTACTGGATAAGATTTCTGGAGCTCTCATATATTTATAACTTCCAGACTTTTATCATTTAAAAGTTAGAAGCATGATAGTGGGTGAGAACAGAGCTTGTGTTTCCTGCGGATTTCATGATGTTGCAGTGCTGATCTCTTTACCGAGCATTTGTAATTTTCATATTTCTGCATGAAGCATTTTATAATGGAACAAATTATATGATAAAAATTGGAGAATGAGTATACAGCGGTGGTGGTGAACCAGTTGCCAGCAACAATAGAAATACAAAGTTGGTCATATACAGTAAAATAACTACATTTACATAATTTAAATGGAAAATATATTTTTAAATGATATATTTTATTTTTTTACAATCAATTATCCTGACAAAAAAATTAGGAGCACCCAAAATGATTAATAAAACTAACAAACAGTCTAGTTTGTATAACTGAGTTGAATAATAATGATGCATGATATTCCACTACAGATAAAGGCAGTGAACAGGGAAACAAATGAATCTGTGATACATTTTTTTATCCAGTTTATTAAACTGAATCCTTCTAACAAACACTAGATATGCAAGAGAGAATTGGAATGTGTTTTTGCTCCAGCAAATATACACATCAATATAGCATTTTGTCTCAATATGCTGCTAATTTTGGAGAAAATGCCGTTTATTAATGAAAACGCCACACTTTTATGTTTGTTTTCCCTCCATATAACCTACTTTTATTTACAGCCCAATACTGATGTGCAGTATTCAGAACTAATTTGAAAATGCCGTATGAATTTAAACAAGGTAGTATCACAGTACGCTGTGTACAAACACACAAAGAAGAAGATAAAGGTTCCAAAAAGTCTTTAATCTAACACATAGGTGATACAAATCTTTAAATTAAATATAAATTACATGCATCCATACCCAAAACACAAATTTTGAAGGAGTCATGTTTATTTTTGAAAACGTATGTTTCTAATAAGTAACTAGATAAGAACGTTTGGGCTGTAAGTGTGTGCAGTTTACATTGTAGAAAAAAAAACATAAAAGTATCGTCAAGTTATGTTTACCACAAGCTTTATTTTACTCATTGATTGAAAAGCCCCATTATAAAACCCCATAGGAAAATATTGAAGGAATCCACGGTAAATTATCTGACATCATAGTTCCCCCACTCTATTGCTGGCTCTTTTGTGATAAATTGCTTGTGATGTTCCTCATTTGTAGATTTCTCTGGATAAAAGCACCTGCTACATGACTTAATATAGTTCTGCTTGTGCTCTACAAGAAGACAAATAGAATAGTGTCAACTCATATCAGTAACAAGCATGTATTTATTTTATTTGTTAAGTAGCCATCTAATAAGCAGGATAATGTGTTGGCAGGTAGTCATTAGTGAAAAATAAACACAAGGTGATCAAGTCTCAACACAAATCATGAATTGCGTTCACTGTTTCTGGACAATCTCTTTCTTTTCAAATAATAAAATAACCATGTCAACTCAAACCAATAAGTCATTTACATTTATTTACTTATCCTCTAAATAATTAGTCCAAAAAAAAAAAAGTTTATTTCGTCAACTTAGTTTAACTATTAACTACAACCTTTGCCTCAATAAACTACTAATTTTCTGCTTATTAATAGTTAGTAAGGTAGTGGTTATGTTTAGGTATGGGGTAGGGTTAAGGGTTCTAAAATATGGTCTTGCAGAATAAGGCATTAGTATGTGCTTTATAAGTACTAGTATACAGCCAATATGCCAGTAATATGCATGCTAATAAGCAACTGGTTAATTGTGAGAACTGGTCCTTAAAATAAAGTGACACCGTTATTTCTGTCACAAAACCAATGGAATATCTCTCTTGTGTGATTGTGCTGAATTTCTTTGAACTGCAATTCAGTACATTCATCTTCCTGTCTTAGCATTTCAACATCAAATACAATTTAAAATCCAAAACCGACTCTTAAATTCTGCCCAGCCGTCACTGATGAACATGGATGTGAACGTATTTGATCACATTCTCCAACAGTAGACTTTGACTGCTTGAAAATTGATGAGGGAAATACATTAGATGGAAGTGAAATCACTGTAGGTATTATCAAGCTAATCATCAGTTTACGCGGATTTTCGGACCACCTCATCTCTTGTCTGGAAATTTCAAGGAAACCCTGATAATGACCATCTCTGTTTGAAGAGTCTGGGTGGTCAATAGTAATCACTGAGCATGGGTTTGGAGTCAGTAAAAATGAGCATGCTCTTCGGACCCACTTTATATTAAGTGGTCTTAACAACTATGCACTTACATTTAAATTAATCATTTGGTACAATGAACTTATTGTGTACATACATGTTTTTACATTGTACTTATATTTTAAAAAATACCTGCATGTAATTACACCTGTAATCAATTTCTGTAAATACATTTATAATTACACTGTTGACCCATCCCCTTACACCTTAACCCACCCTTAAACCTACTCATACCACCAAACCTGTCCCTAACCTTACCCGTATCCCACTCAATTAGCAGCAAAAGTGTTTTGCAATGTACTTCTTTTTTATGTAAGTACATAGTAGTTTAAGCCACTTAATATAAAGTGGGACCTGCTCTTCTATCAACATCACCTATAACCTACAGCGGATACCTTCCCACAATCTTATGTGTGTTTCTGTGTGGGGGAGAAACTGTATTGGATATACTGTTGAGTGAAAAATGATAGAGCGAGAGAAAGCAACAGATAGTAGGGACTGTGTGTGTGGGTGTTAGGAAGGAGGGCTGGGGAGGCATCGGCCCTTGGAGACCTCATTAACTGGTAAGCTTTCACCAGCTGATTCTATCTGCTGTAGCAATTCCCATCCAACCAGGCATCATACCACAGAGGAGAGCATAGGCCTTGCCGGGGAGTGTCGGGAAGGGGCTGAAGGGTTGGAAGACTGCAGCGGTGATGTGCTCCCATGTTTAGAGAGATCAAAGTCCACCTTATATGTGCCTAACTGCACCCCACTGCCATCTATACCGCCGCTTCCTATCTGTACCTGACTGAAATTAAATTCACTCAGACTCTATCATTTAGTGATGGCACCCAGTTCCTGTCATGGGGAATGCCAGAATAAAGGCCACAGGGACAAAAACTTGGGGAAGTCGTGGCCTAATCGTTAGAGAGTCGGACTCGTAACCCAAAGGTTGCGGGTTCGAGTCTCGTACCGGCAGGGATTGTAGGTGGGGGGAGTGAATGTACAGCACTCTCTTCCACCTTCAATACCACGACTGAGGTGCCCTTGAGCAAGGCACCGATCCCCAACTGCTCCCTGGGCGGTGCAGCAAAAAAATGGCTGCCCTGTGTGTGTTCACTGCTGTGTGTGTGCACTTTGGATGGGATAAATGCAGAGCACTAAATTCCGAGTATGGGTCACCATACTTGGCCACATATCACTTTATTGATACCTACGTATAGCACTTATAGACTTGAAAAGAGCTGCTCAGCTCACGGTTTGTCGCCTTTTCCTTCTTCAGCTTTTCAAATTCGACGGCTCCTCAGCTCTGGAGGTCTTTTAGGATGGCAAAGTGTCCACTGAATGCACACTTCAGAAAGAAAGCAGATGTCGTGCATTATCTAGATGTGCCTGACTACCATATACTGCACAGGTCTCCAATCCTGCTACTGAAGGGTTACTATCCTGCAGCGTTTGACTCCAACATGCCCCAACATACTCACCTGGATGTTTCGAGTAATCTATAAGCTTTATATTAGTTTGTTCAGGTGTGTTTGATTAGGATTGCAGTTAAACTGCAGGACAGTGGCCCTTCCAGGAGCAGCGCCAGTATTCAACGTCTTGAGGATTACTAGAAACTCCTAGACAGGGATGCGTTTCCCATAGAACGACGTAACTCGCTGCTTAACTAGCATAGTATGATGCATTGTTAAAGAAATCAACTAGCTAGTCACGACTGTTCCCCAAAATAATATTGTCACAAATTTGCCATTTAACCACATTGGTTAATGATGTCACGCAAATGGTAGAGTAATAACTTATTTTATTACACGGCTCTGTGGAATACTTGATTCAGATTGGTCAGTCGCGACATTTTGAGGTATTTTATCCCTCAATAACTATCGGTAAAAGCTTTGCAAAAAAATGTACTATAAATACTTGCAAATGACTTGTAAATACTTTATTATTATATACCTATTATAAAGTGTTACCTAAAAGGGAAGACAAAAAATAATGCTCAGTGGGTGAATTAAAATAAGAAATACTTCGATTTTTAGTTGTTTTAATGCTTGTTTTTTCTTATAAGTAATTTTATGTACTCTTGAGGCCCTCTATTGGGCTCCATTCCCCTGGTTGGGAACCACTTCACTACACCAGCACATTTGTATCAAATAATCAATATTTTTATCCTTTTTGCCAGGAAAATAATTTTTTATGTAAAAACAATGATATTTTGATACGTGTTATATCTGTTTGTAACAAAGTCCAGAGATTACACGGACAAAGCTAGACAATGGACAACGGCAAACATAAGGGCTATATATACAGCAAACAATATGAGAACACGTTACAAGAACAACCAATGAGAAACAAGACACATGACTAAAACAACCAATCACAACATGACACATTGAACAAAGGAACCAATAGCTGGATCGCATGAGGGCCAGGGCAACACATGACATGACAGGAACCATGACTATGAACAAAACAAATAAAAGTCATGAAAGCAATGAACCTGAAAAAAAAACAAAACCAGACATGACACTGTTATATTGAGCTTGATGAGACCAATATGTGTAAACAAAGCAATACTGATAAAGACTAAAAGAGGAACTCTACTATGTGTATCTAAAATATGATCCCTTAAATATGATGATTGAAGCATCAAACAATCATGCTGAAAGAAGGAAATGTCAAAGCATTAGATGGTTAAATAGAAAGGGCAGGGATGAATGCATTTATTTTTAAACTGCATGCCCAATGCAGAGCTCTGTGCAAAGATTAGATAAAAATCAGTTTAATGCAATTTGCATGCAATTTGGCTGGTATTCCAATATCAATGTTTTACGCATCACGAGTCAAGTCTAAACAGAGTCAAGTCTGTCAAATAATGCAGCTCAGTTCAATATCCTGCTAATTATACAAGTACTGTGGTCATGGGCTCACAAATGGGACACACAGCACATTTCCTAAAAGTGACGACCATTTGCACAGAACACCATAAGGGTACACAGTACATAATCAAGTGTGTTCAAACAAGCCAGTTACCCCAGTGATACTCTGCTTAATGCGTTTGACCTAGACTGGAATGCCAACCCATCAAAAGCATCATATTTTTGAAAGAATGCCAGAATCCGTGCATTTGTTTCTTCCTCCACTTCCTCCAGGCGTCCTTGCATGCCTCTTATACGATTACACAAGGAGTGTGTGCCATACGGTGTGCTTCTCGCGTCTGAATCAGAGTGGTTTGGCCTTGGGTGCTAGTCATATACAACATAATCCTTGAGGATTAAGAGGAGTCTCTTCAGCATTTGATTGTGTGACATTAAAAATAGAACACTTGAGCAAACATGGGCTCTCCAATCACTACTTCACATAAACAAACAAGGTTGCACTTCAGCTGTAGGGGTAACGAAGGGAACGATACCCTAAAAAGCACATGTGCGGAGTGCGATGTTACAAACAGATAAATGAAAAATCATGAATGATCATTTCAGAGTGTTATGGTCATTGTTTAGCAGCAGATTGGTATCATTTTACCTGATGTTCTTGTGCTTACAAGTAGCTGTTATCCCACATATGTTATGCATATGCGAAAGATTAGTCGTTATCTCTCAGAAACATGGAATCATTACAAAAATAGTGACTGTAAAAGAAAACAATTGATTTGCCCATCAACAACCAGCGTGTTTACTATTCCAAAGAGCAGATTGATGTTAGCATCAACATTTGTCACAAGATAAAGAGGCCCATGTTGAGAGTAAGGCATCAAAAAGATGCCCTGTAGGTGCTTGAGAGAGGATTTATCGTACACATGAAAGTAGTTCCTTCTCTAATCTGAACACTCATGCCTACGCAAAGCAATCCCTCAATCAAATTCACTTTAGTGCACCAACCATTCATTTTAGTATCAATTAGAATACAGATGTTGTCCCATTAACCCAATAAACGCATATGTGTTTTTGGTATCATAATTGATACATGAGACTTTTATGGCTCATACTGTATATTATGAATTTGTAAGAAAATGGAGAATAAAATATTTTACTGAATACATTTTATAGGCCCAAACTGAGCAAAAATATGAAATTTGGTGCAGATGCTGATATATACGGCCAAAAAGTATGATGACATACTGATCATGTAATCATGTGTGTAATGTAAATAAACGAGACCTTTATAACAGTATAGCAGACTACTTACATAAAATGCATATAAAGATCAGTCATCAGTCTATGTCTCCCAATAATATGTGAGATTAACAAATAAATGTTCCTCAAAAGCCTCATGTATCATATCTGATACTCACATGTTCAGATTATTATTTTTAATGATCAAGTAAACCTAAATTACTTCAGTCCAGTAAATATTTATTGTGAAATATTACTAACAATATAAAAGTTATTCTCATGTTTTCCTTTATAAAAATCAGTAAAAAATTGATACGGTAAGCTTTATAGGTTTAAAGTAACATGACAGTGTAAGATATGCAAGCAAATGTGGGCTGATTCTGATTTAAACAAAAATTTTCTGCTGTAAAAATTACAGGCTAGATGTTTTGTCTTCACGTGGATAGTGGCTCCACTCAGACACATCAAACTTGTGTTATTTTTCACCCAGTTCATGCATTTTACACTTTAAGATTAAGATCCCCTAAGAGCAAAAAACATAGGCTTTCAGGAAAAAAAGAAGAAGGAAAAAAAATAGTTTGAAGGCTGTACACTCCCTTTAGATTGCTCTTCACCAAACATCAGCAAAAACCGAAGAAGATATCAAGGTCAGCAGAGATACCTGCACCTAAATTAATCATGAGAGGAGTCATCACTGGATAGCCTCAAATATCTTTCTGCATCATTGAGCAAAATAACTGCAAGCACTGCCACTGCCATACTACCATAAATTAAGGTCAGATCATAAAGGTAAAATTCATATTTGCTGAAACAGCCTCACGTGAAGCCTTAGTATAACTTTCTGTTTGTTGTTTTCAGGGTTGTGTGCAATTCAGAATTAAAAATTCCTTAAAGGGGTCATATGATGCGATTTCAAATTTTCCTTTCTCTTTGGAGTGTTACAAGATACAGTCCGTGCATAGACATGGAGACGGTGTTTCTACTTTGTTTGGCCTTCCAAAAGAGGACGATATCCGCTTCGTCATGCCTAGAGTTGATCTGTGCTGGTCGCTGAGGAAATACATCAACTTTGCGCTATGGATCGCCGGATCGGCTTTCACCGTGGATGAAGCAGAGTCCAGCCCGGGGTCGTCACATGTGGTTGCCGCAAGCCCGCCGGCCACGCCGTTCTCAAGCCCACCGGCCTCCGCTCACTCAAGCCCGCTGTGTGTGACGCTGTGTGTTTCATTGTGAAAGTGAAACTACTTTGTTTGGTCTTCCACAAGAGGACACGACTAGAAATCAGTGGTTAAAGTTGTATTTACAACACTGTTCCAGAAAAACTTTAACCCAAATATTCAGATGTGTGTAGCGCATTTTATGGAGGACTGTTTCCTGAACCTGCAGAGTAGCCTACAATTCTGTGCACAAAGGCTGTTTCTATAAAGTGGGGCAATTCCAACTTTGCAAGGACAGTATGGCGCTTCTGAATCACAGCCTGTTAGTATGTTTTTTTTTATATTTAAATAATTTGCCACTGACGATTCAAATGCGCGTTTTGAGCAGTGTAGAGTAGCGCTGTTTGTCGTTTCTCCGATCACAAACACAGACATGGTTTTATGTTTACACGGCATAAAAAAGACCCAAGTTATTATAATCAGTAATTATGTCCCCACTGGATGCAATAAATGCCTCGTTTGAAATGGGTTTTATTGTTTTTGTCTTGTCACGCTGGGACACAGCATCACAGTATGGTAATGGGCGTAACATTTCCATCACACGCTTAAGATATTCGGCCAATCACAACGCACTAGAAAGCTGGCCAATCAGAGCACACCTAGCTTTTCAGACCGATGAGCTTTGTAAAAATCGACGCGTTCAGAAAGGCGGGGCATAGAGGAGAAAAATAATGTACAGTATGTGGAAAATAATGTGTTTTTTACCTTAAACCACAAACACATTTCAATACACCAAATACACAACATAATGTTCTTTTTAGCAACGTCATATGACCCCTTTAATACCAATTCAGTTCCTGAATTTGAAATGAGGTGGCAAACAGGATGCAGAATTGCAGATCGAAATTTAATGGTCAGGAAGCAGAATTATAATATTGAAATTCTACACACACACATATTAGAGCTAAAGATAAACCTTACGGCTGTCGCTGGAAACAGAGCTGTTTTTGACAAGGTGAAAAGGGTGATGTTTTACACTACCACTGAGAAATTTTAACCAAAAGTATGTTACAGACCTTTCATGAAGACCCTAAAGAATCATATCACCTTGTGTAAAATGGGCATCCGAAGGTTAAACCACTGGAGTCTCATTGAGTACTTTAACAATGTCTTTCCTTCCGTTCTGGGCTTTGAATGTGTAAGTTGTGTTGCTGCCTATGGAGGGACAAAAGAAGAACGAAGGTCTAATGGGTGTGAAACGACATGAGGGTGAATAATTAATTACAGAATTTTAATTTTTGTGTGAACTAACCCTTTATATAGTTTTTTTAATTGGAACATGCTGATAAAGTAAATGATAACAGAGTGATAAAGAAACATTAAAAAATAACAGCTAGACATGCTTGATGGTAATTCAGTCAAACACAGTCAGTTGGTCTTAAGTGCACATAAGAAATTTGAAGAACTATGGATCATATATGGATATACTGTCAAGTGTAGGGTTTAAAGAATATGTTGTGTATAAGTTGTTCAAGGAGGGTAAAGCACTTCTCTTTCTCCAGTATTGCTAAATGTAATGGCACTATCTCTTGCACTTCAAATGATTGCTTGTAAATAGTGTTTTGTATTTTTTTATTTGTCAAATATATTTACTTATTTATAAATAAAATTATATAAATATAAATATGTATTTTAATTAAATACATTTATCACACAAGTATTTTGTATTTTAATTAAATACATTTGATGAGTAAGTATTTGTAATTTGTAACAAAATATTTTTTGATGTATTTGTGCCCATCTCTGGAAGGCTACAGAAGTGAAGTGCTGTTTTCTAATGGTGCTTTGTGTCAGTCAATTTACTGTATGATCTTAACAATTGCACAACATACAGTATATTAGCTTATTACAGCTGAAGATCCAAAAATAAATATTTAACTTCACTTAAAGAGATTGTAGCCAAGTAGGACATGTTTACAAACATTTTAGGCAATTCAGAATGTCTATCTACCAAAACAAAAATATCAGCACAAACAGATCTCAAGGCTCACAGTTACATTTGGTTTTCTATGGGTGAAAGATCTGGACTGCAGGCTGGCAATTTCAGTACCCAGATCCTTCTACGCAGCCATGATATTGTAATTGATGCAGTATGTGGTCTGGCATTGTCATGTTGGAAAATGCAAGGTCTTCCCTGAAAGAGACGACATCTGGATGGGAGCATATGTTGTTCTAGAACTTGGATATACCTTTCAGCATTGATGGTGCCTTTCCAGATGTGTAAGCTGCCCATGCCACACGCACTCATGCAACCCCATACCATCAGAGATGCAGGTTTCTGAACTGAGCGCTGATAACAACTTGGGTTGTCCTTGTCCTCTTTAGTCCGGATGACATGGCGTAAAATGTATTTACTTTGAGTCACTGAATCACCTTCAATTTTACAAGTTTTATTACAGTCAATAGTTTATTCGTGAATACAATAAAAAATTAAAGACTAGTGTCAAAAACTGAAACGTATCTGTCCGAAAATAAAACAGTTTGTTGTAAATGTCTGTGTATTGGTGGCTAGGGAGGAAATGGAATCCAGTTACAGCAGTTGCTGATGCAAAGGCAGCCCTCAGACACCGGAATATTGAGGGGCAAGTCCAATATGGCATGTAGAGAACGAGTAGACCTGACAAACACAAACTGAACAGACTAGGACTTTTATACAGGGGATGATTGGGGAACACAAGTGACATCAATGGAACATAATCAAACTAAACGAAGACGAGACATGGACCAAATAAGGTGAAATAAACAGGAAACGGAAAAGTGACCAACAGGTCCAATATGACCAATGGCAGAGGGGGACTTGGGTTGGGAATAATAACACCTAAATTGCAAAAGGCAACACCAAAGGAACAGTGACATCCGGTGGTGAAGGAGGTCGCCATCAGAAGGAAGCAATAGATGTGCTGAGCAGTCTCCCAAGCCCAACAAGGCCGTGGATGGGTGGGAAGGTATGGAACAGCGTAAAATCACTTGGAGTGAGCTGTGGATCATGGAAACAAACAGGCTAAGTTTTATCAGTACGCAACATATGATGCCCTCTCCAACAAGCTTGCAGATATGGTGTGGACAAGACCCAGCCTGCCACCTGTGAGCAGCCCTGGCAAGCCTCAGACATATTTATGGTGGGTTATACGAACAGCCTGACACAGGGAAGGTACACCTGGTGCTACAATCAAGTACTGAAGTGCTTGGCGGCAGCAATAGAGACCAAGAGAGTGTAAACAGCCACCACCCCCCAAAATGCCAAGAAGACCTTACCAAAAAGGCAGTCCTTTGTTAGGGAAGGGAAGAAAAAGCGGGCTAAGTGCCTGTCCCCTGATGCTGGCTAGCTGAATATAGCCAGGGACTGGGAAATGCGAGTCGACTTAATCCACAGACTCACTTTCCCATTTGAAATTGCTGTCACCAATCGGTGCCCAGACCTGGTTCTCTGGCCCAACTCCAGCCGGATTGTCATAATATTTGAATTGACAGTCCCTTGGGAAGAGGGCATTAACGAGGCCTTTGAATGGAAGAAGCTGCAATATGCCAACTTTGCAGCTGAGGCAGGGGATCGGGGATGTACAGTGAAAGTATACCCGGTGGAAGTGAGCTGCAGGGGTTTTGTGGCTAGTTCCACTATAAGGCTGCTCAAGGAGTTGGGCATCAGAAGAAGGGTCCAGCGGAAGATAGTCACCACTGATGATGTGTTGCATTGGTGGAAACACCATACAAAGGTCATTGGCAACATCACCTCAACAAAAGGCATCTTTCACCTAGGCTAAAGTTCACACCGAAACTGGGATCTGATGGACATCGGATATGGTGTCTCACTGGCAACATCCATGAAAGATAAGTACACATTACGTACAGCATAAAATATCATCAAAACATCAAGGAAAGTGGATCCCGACCCGAGGACTGCAGTGAAGAGTTGTAAAAATCGACTCTTCAATATGGCAGCCATGATTGTTTTCACTCCGAAGTGCCCTTCGGAGGGCGATATATCCCGTTTGGAACGCACCGAAGGAGGCAGCTTCCCGCAATACAAAGTCAATGGAGAGGGTTGGATTGTTCCCGGTGAGGGTGTTGCCTAAATGTGCCCTGTCTCTCGAAATCACCCTACCTATCTTTAAGACAAACCATTCTCCGACTAATGCTGTGAACTGTACATGAGAACAATAATCACACTCAAGTAAAACGTTTACAACTCAATTGCACAATGGTAGTTTTCAAAAAAAAAATATATATTTTTTTTGCTTTTTATAATACATATAACATTATATATATTATTTGAACATACAGCACATATTTAACAGTATGTTTAACAGTAACATACTGTATGTTTAACAGTAAAACAGTATGTTTAACATATATAACAGTATGTTTAACAGTAAATAAGGTCCCTCTATTGTTTTCATAGCTAACTAACCAACTATGAACACTTGAGAACTTTTCTGAGGAAAATGCTATATTAAGTGACAATGTTCACAAGCTGTTTTATTGACGTCTTTTGTTTTGGTTGAAACGCTGACTGAATATACATGAGACGATACATTTCGTACGTGTACTCAGAGGATGTCATATTTTAAAGTTATTATTGAAAAAGCGTAATGGCTAACTTGGCACGTGAGTCACTCAGCCAGTCATACAATGGCAGTGACATCAGTGGCCGGCTTTGACAGATCTACGACTGTCATTTTGCAGTTTGCGTTGCAAAGCAAAAAACAGCGCAAATTGCTGGTCACTTACTGGTCACTGCAATTAAAGATAGGTTTTATTCTGTTCATTTAAAAAAAAAAAAACAGCATGATTGGGCATGCATAACACCGATACTAGTCACTAAAAATTTAATTTATTTATTGAAATCTGGAAGCCATGAAATAATAAGAATATAATTATTATAAGAATAATAATAATTCTTTATTTACTTTATATAGATATATTTTACCTTTATTCATTAGAAAGCATTGTATCATCATCATACGGAGCAGTCACAAGTCACATTTCAAGTCTATTTATTGAAACTCTGAAGCCTTAGGCTACGTCCACACGAAACCAGAGCTTTTCCTATCCAATCTTTTTTCCCCTCGTCTCAAGAAATATCTGCGTCCACACGAAACCACTAAACCGACACAAAACGATGTAGTATACATGCCAGACCAGTATGTGGCGCTGTAATTCTGCACAGAGATACACTAAAAAACGGAAAAGAAAATTTGGACTATGCGCATAAACCTTGCGCGCGATATACAAATGAACATGGAACAATACATTTATTAAACTGTGTTAATGTTAGTTAATAAAAAGACAATCGTTCAATGTTTGTTCATGTTTTTGTTGCTGTTACGTGACGTAGTGGTGTCTGACTAGCGGCGAGACGTGGGCTGATGACGTCATTGTTTCAGAAAATATACGGATTCGCTGTCCACAGGAAAACGCAAGGGTGGCATTTTCAGATTTATCCACTCTGGGACCCGGTTTCAAAAAATATCGGTTTCACTCTCCCAAAACGCTGGATCCGTCTGGACGAAACGCCTATACGATACAAAATGTATGCGTAGCTAAACGTGTCTCCGTGTGGATGGGGCCTTAGAAAGAACACATTTTAATTTCATTAAACAACATACAAAATAATACAATAATTAAAATAATTCATAATAATTCATGTCATTTATTCATTAAAATGCATTACAATTCAAGTCTAATTTCAGGCAAAACCTGGAAAACAAAAAGAAAACGTCTATATTTTTAAACAATAAACTAATTTTATTAAATTGTAATGCGACTCACATTTGCTGGTAATAATGCGTTAAATGAGTCCTACCTGTCGCGACATTCCCTACTCTTTGAAAAAATAAAAAATTTTTTAGAAGTAACAAAGCACTAAGCTCTTTGTGATTATTGGAGGCACATTACAAATAATGTTTTTGTGAAAGGAAAGCTACGGACCTGGCAACCTTGGCTTGAAATACAGGTGGTTCACGGGTGGAAAAAGGTTCTTTAGTTTATTAATTCTTTCCCTGCCATTGATAGAACTTTCCATCATTTATGAGACAAAGCTTCACCACCATGACAAAATTTTTCCCCGGCGGCGGGTCTTCTGTTTTCACGGTTATATGGTAGTAGGCACTATTTCACATCTTCTGAAAGAGTACTGAATCTCTGAATCAAACCCGGTGAAGAAGTAGCAGAAAGAAAAAATTTGTTGCATATGTGAGCAGATGCATATGTAAAATAACGCAATCATCAAACAATAAACACCATAAAGACAAAATTGTTACCAAATAAAATGTCAACCCAGGAAGTGGCTTTGGGGTGTTTAAGCTTTGGAGGTGTTGATGGCAAGCGATCTACTCCTCTTATGGTTGATCAGTCCTCATGACAGAAACACGATTGGTTTTTGTTGTTGTTTGTTTGTTTTTGCCAAAATGGTACATACTGAAATTTCAGTTCAAGTTTAAAAAATGCATGAAGGTAATTTATTTACAAACCCAATTCCAAAAAAGTTGGGGCACTGTATAAATTGTGAGTAAAAAAGGAATGGAATAATTTACAAATCTCATAAACTTATATTTTATTCAAAATAGATAACATCAAATGTTGAAAGTGAGACATTTTGAAATGTCATGCCAAATATTGGCTCATTTTGGATTTCATGAGAGCTACACATTCCAAAAAAGTTGGGACAGTTAGAAATAAGAGGCCGGAAAAGTTAAATGTACATATAAGGAACAGCTGGAGGACCAATTTGCAACTTATTAGGTCAATTGGCAACATGATTGGGTATAAAAAGAGCCTCTCAGAGTGGCAGTGTCTCTCAGAAGTCAAGATGGGCAGAGGATCACCAATTCCCCCAATGCTGCGGAGAAAAATAGTGGAGCAATATCAGAAAGGAGTTTCTCAGAGAAAAATTGCAAAGAGTTTGAAGTTATCATCATCTACAGTGCATAATATCATCCAAAGATTCAGAGAATCTGGAACAATCTCTGTGCGTAAGGGTCAAGGCCGGAAAACCATACTGGATGCCCGTGATCTTCGGGCCCTTAGACGGCACTGCATCACATACAGGAATGCTACTGTAATGGAAATCACAACATGGGCTCAGGAATACTTCCAGAAAACATTGTCGGTGAACACAATCCACCGTGCCATTCGCCATTGCCAGCTAAAACTCTATAGGTCAAAAAAGAAGCCATATCTAAACATGATCCAGAAGCGCAGGCGTTTTCTCTGGGCCAAGGCTCATTTAAAATGGACTGTGGCAAAGTGGAAAACTGTTCTGGTCAGACGAATCAAAATTTGAAGTTCTTTTTAAAAAAACTGGGATGCCATGTCATCCGGACTAAAGAGGACAAGGACAACCCAAGTTGTTATCAGCGCTCAGTTCAGAAGCCTGCATCTCTGATGGTATGGGGTTGCATGAGTGCGTGTGGCATGGGCAGCTTACACATCTGGAAAGGCACCATCAATGCTGAAAGGTATATCCAAGTTCTAGAACAACATATGCTCCCATCCAGACGTCGTCTCTTTCAGGGAAGACCTTGCATTTTCCAACATGACAATGCCAGACCACATACTGCATCAATTACAACATCATGGCTGCGTAGAAGGATCCGGGTACTGAAATGGCCAGCCTGCAGTCCAGATCTTTCACCCATAGAAAACATTTGGCGCATCATAAAGAGGAAGATGCGACAAACCCCCCCACCCCCCCCCCCCCCCCCCCCCCCCCCCCCCCACCCCAAGAAGACCTAAGACAGTTGAGCAACTAGAAGCCTGTATTAGACAAGAATGGGACAACATTCCTATTCCTAAACTTGAGCAACTTGTCTCCTCAGTCCCCAGACGTTTGCAGACTGTTATAAAAAGAAGAGGGGATGTCACACAGTGGTAAACATGGCAACTTAAAAAAAAAATTCTGGCAGGCAGGGAAAGACTTAAAAGAAAAAAAAAACTCCCTTTTGGAAGCTTTATTTGTACCTTAAAAAAGTTTCTTCCCTTCTTCTCAGCTTTACCTTTGAAAAATCTGGCACTTCCAAAAACAAATACTCTTTGGTTTGCCATAACACCTAAAAATACCACAAGCTAATAGTGTAGAGTGCGACAAAAACAATGAGTCAGGGACATGCTTTGGGAAGCAGGACAATGGCTTTTTCAGCCTGTGTGTCCTCAACTGTACGTAAGTGCACAATAAACATAAAAGTCTCTTAACAACAGGCCTCTTTCAACTGCTTTCAAATGCTTTGAGATGGTGACCCTCTATGAAAACGGCCACATTATGTTCTCACTCAAGTAATTACAATGAATAACAAAAAGCGTAAGCAATATACGCATGGTGAAGTATCATGTGTCAATTATGTTGAGCACACTGAATGCGTTTCAAATACTAGCGTCATCGGGAATAGCACAAAATGATGCAACACAATGTGAGGTTTTTTTGAGTGAATGGTGTAATTCAATAGTCCAGGCTTTTCAAACTCCTGGAAATTTGTTTATCATTGATCTATCCCCCACCTTCCCTGCTGTGATCCAGATTTCTTTATTGATTCGGATGCAGGGTGCGCAGTCTAGCAGCACTGTATTCTTTTACTCCAGTCATTAGACATCGATCTGGCCAAACTTTTCATTTTCCAGTCAGATGAATTCAGTGGGGCGGAGAGCCGCCTTTCATCCCCGGAGTCGCAAAGGAGCTCTAATTTTCAGAGACATGCTGCAACAAGCTGTGCGTTTAGATGCAATTAAACGATTCAGCCTTCATAATCTCAAAATCGATAAGTCATATACTGCAAACCAAGTGTTGACTCCCTATTTTGGATTGAATATTAGGGTGAAAAACTCAAATGAATCTCTTGAAACTGTTATTAACATTACAACTTGTGACATGCATCTGTCAACACTTTGTTCAGTCTGTCAGAATACTGCTGCATATTCAGTTTTCTAAATGTTTCTGTACAGCAACACTTTTTTATATATATATTGAGGGGAGAAATCAGTCAACTATCTGTTTTTGTAAAGGGAAACTCTGCAGTCATCCTACAAGATATTGAATTCACAAGACAGCGCTAACACGCGCAACACAGTCACGCAAAGCCTCTCCTCTTGACAGATGGGTGAAAAATTAAGGTTGGCGAGTTGAACAGGGTGTACAAATACTCTGTAAGCAAACCCTTTGACAAGATGTCCACAATGAAAAGGAGCTAGAATGTCACATTTCTGTGCCGCTTAATGTGCTTAGCGTCTCTGCCTGATACTTTGCTTTTATTCTTAAACAGTCTATTGATTCAAAACCCCATCAATTTCATTTCATAAAAAAAAAAAATCCCTTTATTCATAAATCATGAATTAGCATTAACTTCGTTCTGCGTCACGGTGACTGTGACTTTGTTATACGACAAATAATAATAGAACTTTTAAAACTATATACTGAAAATTAAGCAATTAAGCAAGCAACAGGAAATACCATGCTGAAACAGATTGTTGCAATCCCTGTGGTTGCATTGTTTCAATTTCTTCTGCCTCATGATCGGACTCTGGCTCAAACATAAATGGCTCGATCACAGAGCTTGCCATCTTGAGTATCAAAACACATGACATGCTGTAAAGGAGGGCGTGGATAGAGTGCAATGAAGTTGCCAATCACAGCAGTGGGTGTTTACTTCCGTTTCTGCAAGAGGTAGCACCCCTTGAAATTGAGTGTTTTTCACAGAAAGTGAAAATGAGGATGGAAAATTATATATTTTTTTACAAATATTGGGCATTTTTGGTGCAAAAATTTTAAAAAGTTTTTTTTTTCATAACTAATTAATTAGATTTAACGTGTTAGATTAAAAACTTTCTAATATGTGTGTGTGTGTGTGTGTGTGTGTGTGTGAATATTTTGCAATACATGTAAAATATATTGAATCTATAGATATATTTGACAATGTTAAATGGATAGTTTTATATTTTGCCATATATATATTTATTTATTTATTTTTACTGAGGGTATTCAAATGCTTTATGAGACATTTTTGTACTGCCTGTGCTTTTTTGGACTGATTTTTTATTCAAAAAAAAGTTTGTAATGTTAGTTGGTTGTCTTGGTTCATGGCTTATAATGCACTTATAAACACTTTTTTATAATCAGAGAAAAAATGAATGGAATTACTTCCAGAAGCAACGCCGCTATAAAAATGTACTCTGTACCCCAATGTACTCTATTGGCAAAAACATGTCACCATGTTATGATACAGAAAATATGTGAGTATGAGGTGTTTAATACGGTGGCCCAGTAGTGCACAAAACAACGCAATTAAAAAAGCAAACATTAGCTCACAACACAACGCAATTAAAAAAAGCAAACATAAGCTCACAACAAATCAAAATCAAAAAACAAAAAGCAAACATAAGCTCACAACACAACGCAATTCAAAAAGCAAACATAAACTCACAACACAACGACATTAAGCCCCAACACAACGGAAATGTTCCCGACCACTAGGGGGCAGTGTTGACAGTTAAACACAAGAAATTCTCAATGTAAGTGATTGATCCAAAGACTATAGAATACCCAAGACGTGTCACTCGTATAGTTTTGAATGGGGAAAAATGCAACATTCAATATGGCCGCTCAATCGCAGGAAGCCCCGCCTTCTGAATGAAAGAGCCAATCGCTAATCGGTAAAGTCAGCGCATCACTGCAGCTGCCGTTAGAAGTCCCGGTTGCTATTGAAACAGTCAGCGTTCTGAGACGTGCTCTTATGTCTGCGCATGCGTACTGACTGGTCTAGCCTGAAAAATAAGCTTTTTATAACGCTATTTGAGCAAAAGTAACAACATTTATGACACAGTTGTTGTCAGATTTCTTTGGTGATTTCAAATATGAAATTTAATCTTAAACTTAGTGAACAGTTTTGGAGAATTTGATGTTTCCATATTTCAAAGAGATAGGAGTTGCACTTGCATGCCCAAGAGGTGTTTCAAAGATGGCCGCCAAGTGACATGACTTTGATTGATCTTAATATGTGTAATCGATTTGTAAATGAAAAACGTGTTTTTACTGAATGTTTTGATATCCTGGTAATCTTATTGGATCTATTCATGAATAAAGCAGAAAATAAATCAATATTATTTTCGATTTGGACAGTTTAGCTCTGCTCTTGCGCACAGTGGACTCTATGCATGGTCACTTCCGCGTTTTTCCTCAGGGGGCTTACTTAAATCCGGTGCTGTGCCGAAAGCCATTGTTCCTTACGTAGAGCTTTCAAAATGACAAGAGGAGAAGATGATTTTTCAGCTTACAAGAACTTCCCCAGATTACTGTAAATTAATTTCATCACACGGAGAAGGGCATTAAACGTTTCAAGTTACATCGACAACTTTAGGGTGAGTATTGTTCTATCATCTTCTAGCAAATCTTGCCAATAAGGCTGGATAACGCTGCATGACTTCTGTGCCGATTTGATCAGCACTTAAAGGGTCATGAAACCCCAGACTACTTTTTCTGAGATTTTAGCAGAGATGTTTGTGTTGCACATCATAGAAGACAATGTTAGCATCCGATAATTTTAACTGTTGGAGAAAACTGGTTAATTTTAAGCTTTTTTGCGCTATAACTCTTTACAGTGTATTGGCATGTTTGTAACATTAATTCTTCATAATTTATTTTAAATATAGTTTAATTTACAATGTAACAATTTAAAATGCAATTGAAAGTAATTCAAAATGTATCTGAAATCAATTCAATATGTAACCCAATGTAATTATCTTCACAGATTGTTTTAAAGGACTCCCATCCATACTGTTGCAGCACTGTACCAGACAGCACACTATTCAGAACTGAGAAAGAGTGCGGTTGCACTGAATGGAGCAGAACTGGCACAAACCTAGAACAATGGTAAGTAAGATAATTATCAAATTCTTTAATGAATTACATAATTAATAAACTTTGATTAATAATATTAACATGCCCCATTGGTATGCCTAGAGAGTCAAGCCAGGTCCTGTCAGTGGGACGGTGGTCCTGTTTGCAAGAGAGGAAACTCGCTGAGTGGTTAATATTATTAATCAAACTTCTTTCCTCGTTTTAGCTGTCCTTGCTCTGGTCACACAAACCATGTGGAATGCAGGTTCAATAAATCTTCAAAAGGCCATTAAATGGTCAAATCTAGATTGGATGAGACATGTTTTCAGAAAATACACACCTTAATAGCAATGCAAGTTAGTTTGCCTACACTGAATCTGAAGGTTACTTTAAAAATGTATAATGTATTGACATGCAAGTACTCTTATGAAAAAAATTATTTTAGCTGGGGTTTTAGCTTATTCTCCCTCGTATCATTCTAAACCATTATGAATTTCTTCTGTGGGGGAACAAATATCTAAATAGCTGACTGACACTAACATTAGTTACAACATTTATGTATGGCAATGAAGAAAGCAAGTCATATGGGTTTACAACTACATAAAGGTGAGTATATGATGACAGCTTTATTTTTACTTTTTGGGTAAATCATCTATTAACTCGTTAACACATATTGCCCAGACCCACAGAAGTGGTTTTTAAACAAACAGGCAACCACAGCGACAAAAAAAATTTTCACAACAGACCTACATTGTGCATGGTTATTATTAGTAATGTAAATAAGAGTTTAGAGCTTACCTAGTGTAGAACCGTATGTTGTTGTCATTCTTGAAGTGGTGCCTGCAGACTGTAGTATCAGAAGTGATGTTAAAATCATTATATCTACTACTCTGAATCCACTTATTGCGAGTTTCTTCATCCAGGGTAAAAGTGTGAAAAACCTTTGAGAAGCCTCACAAAACGGGACACAGCAATAGCGGGGCAAACCATGGATGTTTAAACTTTATGGAACTCTTCATTAAATAATTATATTACTGTGGTATACTTAATTTGTTATACTATAGCAATAAAATTTATAAATATTATTTTATATTAATTGCTCACTGACAAAAGATTGCGGCTGGTAATGCACTCACGCTATGGCTGAATACAGACCGGAACCTTTTAATGCGCTCTGAGATTTCACCGGAAATACGTAGGCTGCGTGCCGTGTACATTGCCCGTTTCTGCAGACCAACAGCCCCCTAGTGGTCGGGAGCATTTCCGTTGTGTTGTGGCTTAATGTCGTTGTGTTGTGAGTTTATGATTGCTTTTTTAATTGCGTTGTGTTGTGAGCTTATGTTGTGCACTACTGGGTCACCGTAGTTTAATCCCATATTTGAGCTTTAATCAGAAAGTGTTTACAGGAAATTCAGTAAAAGACATATTACAATTTTTACAATGGTGACCTTGTGTCATTCATCTCACATGATTGGTTAGAAAAACGCTTGTGATCTTGCTGTAGTGGTAGAGCATAATCTTACTTAACCTTGATTACCGACCAGTGGTATTACTACACCGCAGTTTTATTTCAAAGTACTTCTAGTTTCAAAGTCTACAGGCTACAGCCAATATTCTGTAGCATGCATATTGATTTTGTGCCAGTGCGGAGTTTGATTTTCACTCTTTGTGAATCACTATCATGAGTAAAGCAGAAGAGCCAAAAGTGTACCAATGAAGAAGCCTTTATCAGTAGGGTAAGTCTGCATGAATTTAACATATCCGATTGTCTTTGTCATTGTCTTTCAGTACATGTTGTGTATAAGTCATATATAGCATCATTCATAATGCCGATGCCGTGTCTGAGAATGTACTAACATTCACACCTAAATGATTTATTATGGTTTCTGTTTGTAGTTGTTTTGTGTGCCTCTGGAAGCCTCCACCAACTGGATCCTGTAATGATTAGTCTAAAAATATCCCCATACGAATTCTCAACCCTGTTAAAGAAGTCTATTGTAAGATATAAGTAAAAGCGGCTTAGGCAAGCCAATCCTCCAGCTGAGATGATACTGCATCAGAGATATCCCTTCACTCATTTATTCACAGACTCACATTCTGTTCTTCGGCTTCTCTCCATGCAGACCGCGTCCCCCGGTGTGAATTAGTAATGCTGTTTTCCTCACTTATTTCAGTGTAGAGATGCATTTGTGAATTGCTATAAGTCTCTTTCACCAGGACCTGTTTTACGATGAAAGTAATACTGTCAGTTTCCAGATTTATTTTAATGGAACTAATGTGGGCTGTATTGGCATGTGATTCCCACACTATGGATTTTAGGAAAGCTACAATTCTAAAATAAAATGTAAAACTGAACCAGCAGTGTAAACTCTTTTATTATTATTCTTATTATTATTATTCCATAAATGATGATAATGAAGACAGAAATAACACGTTTGATCACTTTGCTAATGAAAATGTACTGTTATTAAAATATGATGAAGACAAAGGTAGTTAGAAGAAGAAAAGTAGAAAGAATTGACTCAATAATTCGATATATTGGCTGAAAAATATGGTCCACTTTGCTATATATATATACAGTATTATATATATATTAATACACACACACACGTAGAAAACCGGTATCTGACAACATAACGAGAATACAGCAGATGTAAATGGATCTAGGTTGGTGTAGTCATGAATGTCATTTAAATTGTGCACGTTAGTCCCATAGAATGAGATTTAAGATATACTGTATGCTTATTATCTGCAGTCATTTAATCTCAGGTTTTGCCAAGAGCAGTGTTTATGTTCATTTAAATCGTTAATATTTTTGAAACGTTAAAATGCTAAATGATTCAGTGTAAATGTAATTTAATAAATTATATTTTAGTTCTAATATGACAATAGACTAATATGTCAATTTAGTAAGAGTAAAATGGACTCAAATTAATTAACGTGATGTGACAAAATATTGACAAAATATTGACTAAATTTACAGGATGTAAACAGTTGATAAATATAAATAAAGTGTACTGTATGTGAATTCCTGTTTTAGATGGTGTGGTTAAAATTGCACCTGAATTCCCAGTAGCTTTAGAGAGTCTAACATGTGATGTGGCACACACACAACTACATGATTCTGTCTTAAATTAAATATGTTTAAATTGAAATATATTGTCCTGATATATGTAGTTGTGACTGGCATGCAAATTTTGAATAAGGTTAGTTTTGTCCTAACAATATGACCGGATGACGTGACCGTCTGGTCATAAACATACTTTATAAATACAAACTGAGCTTCAGTAACTTTTGAAATTAAGCCAGGAAGAAAATGCTCTTTTAACTACCATAACTTCTGTTTCTCAGGAAACTACTGTAGTTGCATATGTAGTCAAGAACAATCATTCACTTTGAATGTGGGTCATAAATAAATGAAAGTTTTGTGGTTTGGGGTCCATATATGTGATCAGTTATGCTCTTCTATCATTTGCAGTAGAAAGGAGACACAGGAACAGATCTACCCACAAAGAAATTCATTCAGCCCATATGCTGCACATCGTGCATGAACTTACTGAACAATGTCACTCTGCAACATTAGCTTCTATACACTCTAAGAAAAGTCTGTAAAAATAGGGCCCAATTTACTGTGTTGTTATGCAGGTATTTTCAGTATTGATTTTCCACAGGTGTTTACTTGTATTTTGAATTAGGCATGCATTGTGTTGTGTTTTAGGGTAAGGAAATTCTTCTGTAAACTTAACAGATAAAGTACTGACAGAAATATCCTGGTATTTTTTCTTACAGTGTAGATGAAAGTATACACAAATAAATTTTGCAATTTGCCAAAACCTGTGTAGAACTAGAGCACCTACACAATGTGAATTTGGTATATATATTGTACCCTTACAAATCAAAAGTCCTCCCGGTCACCAAAAATCCACTGGTAGTTTTATATGAATCCTTTGAAACCCTAATAAAAAGATAGGGGAGCCCCTTGACATGTAAATAGGCCTGTACTAGGGCGTAACTGGAACATCTATTTGCTTAATTTCCGTGTGTACTTGGCGATACCTTGTTGAGTACTAATTAGGGGGCGAAAGGTAAAGGTTGAACAAGGTCAGGAAGTCTGTTTTAGAGTTTTAATTTCTCTGAATTACAACCCTGGTCTCGGGATGGAGAGGCGCGTACACGTACGCATACGTCTAGTAACCGTTCGTGGAAAAAAAGCAGTATACGGAGATAGAGCAGACCAACGTTGGGCCGGGAACCCGGGATGACCGATGGATGCGAGGCGAACTGCGGTTACGCGTGTGACGCGGGTCATTGCCGGGGCTCTTGGTCGTGTGTGGGTGTACCCAGCCTCCCCCGGCATAGAACCGAGGCTGTAAAAACTTTTTCAGGTGGCACTGGAATAAACACGCTTGACGACACCGCCACTGCGCGGGAGCTTGGCTGTGACACCGGCCCCCCCCCGCCCTCGGTTGAACTGTGGACGGCACACATGCGCGCCCAGAGGAGAGGCGAGCTGACCCCGCCTCTACGGGAGCCTTTGTGAGCAACACCGTGCTGTCCCCCGTCAGGTGGTAGGCTTGAGCAGACCACGCCGCTCGCACCGACATCAGCGGGGGTTCCTGCACGCTGCGTATCAGCCCAGGATGCTCCGGGAATGGGCGTGAGCTACTGGTGCGGCAGACAAGGCCTCTGACGCCCCTTGGATTGCCGCTTCGGGAGAACTGTGAGCAGGCACCTCAGCTAACTCCACCCTGAAGGCTGAGCCGCTCAAATGCAGAGCCAGGTTAATGTAGTCCTCCAGCGACTCCTTGGGGACCTAGTATGGCATCAGGGACTTGAAGGGCTCGGCCAGGCCTCCCCAGAAAATTGTCAGAAAAGCAAGTAGACACTGCCGAATGCGACCTTCTTTCTCAGGAATTCGGAGGATGCATGAGGTGTATCCTTCGCTACTACAGATAACCCACAATTATTTGCGTCACTGTAAACAACCGTTGTTTATTTGAAAAAAATGGTGGTGTTGGCAGATGTAACGTTACACACAAGTGAAGATGTGGTGTTTAAATAAGTATTTTCAAGTTCTTCTTTTTTAAGTTGTATTAACTCAGTTGGCAGATGTGGTAAACAGGATTACAAGAGTTTAGTGATTTTTAAATGTTGAGAACAGTTCTTTGCTAGCAAGGCGAGAAATTGTTAATTTGTTTAACCCTTTGGTATTGTACATTTACCTAGCATGAGAGCGCAACAGCGCTATAAATGTGTTGGAATAGCAACGTGATACTTCCTGTTTCCTTTTCTGCCCGTTCCCTACTTTAAAGGGGGGGGGCCCCCGTCTCTTTAATTCTGGGTTGAGGACACTCCCATATACGCATCCTTCAGAGGATGTGACCTCCAGAAAACGCAGCCTTTGAAATGAGACACAGTCATTGAATATTCGAAGATGCCACAATCCTTACACATCTATGGTTCCTCCCCTCTCTCGCATTCTCACCTGAGAAAGGTTATACCGTTTCTTAGGGAATTTAAACCCTGGCGTCTTTGAATATTTATTTATTATTATGGTGAATAAAGACAAGTTGACCATTACAAGATTGGCAGACGAGTCTATGTGCAAGCAAATTTTCAAATAGATATTATCTTTATTAACAAACCGCATATTTGAAGTCTAAACAACTACATTCTCGCCTAAACAAAAACCTCTTAAAACTACTACTACTAGTAATTGTTTATACATTAGAGTGGATTGGGCATCCCCATGACACTCTCTGTGAGAAATAACTGCAAGTGGAGTGATCCAAAGTGAAAGTTGGTCCCAAGGTAAAATTTCATGTATGTCCCTTATAACTTAAAATTTTAATTGTGTCGATTTTCTGTATACTGGCATCACATACAACGGTTTTTATTTTATATATAGATATATCATATATATATATCGTATATAATATTAATATTATCTAGATATAACTGTTATAATATATATAGATATAGTAGATTGTGTTAATCTCCTGCCCCCTGGTCCTCGTCAAGTGTCCCGGCATGCGCGATATCTCTGAAGTAAACCTAACCCAGAAACAAACCTATTCTGGAGCAGGTTCTGTTCATAGAGTAAGTTGCTATGGCTACTTACATACCCTGACAGTTGTCCTCTGTTTTTGTGGAACCGAATGCTGATTTTATCTGCGGTCCTTGACCCGTTAATATACTCGGGTATGTCACATAAATTGCCTTCTGGAATACCCCCCTGGTTGCTCAAACAAACAGAGCATTGTTTTCAAAAGTGCATCATAGTTACAGTGCTCTGGAGAAATAACCAATGAATGGATGACTTATGAGCTACAATAGAAGAAAGCATTGTAGTTTTAAGCACAAAGTTTTAAGATCTTGTCATGATTATGTATGAAAAAATGAGCTAGGGCAATCCTACTGTATACAAATAAACTCCAGTGCTCAACAAGTCAGCTCGGACTACAGTCTCTCTCTTTTCTGTCTGTAAGCATGACCGCCAGCGTGCCCAGGTGATGAATGGACAGAACTGGATAAAGTACACAGTAATAACCTCCAGGCAACCTGCAGCACAACGAGGCATGGGACCACACATTTATCATTCAATTGTCTGAGGATTTTATCAACTAGGCCTTCCACTGCACCTATGATTTATTTTACAATTCATTATTTTGATCTCTGTTTGTGTGTGTTTGTGTGTGTGTTGTTGTGTGTGTGTGTGTGTGTGTGTGTGTGTGCGTTGGTGTGTGCGCGGCCGTGTCTTTGGTGGATAATAGGTTAAAATAAATCATGCACAGACAAACTTTGCTCTTCTCTTATGCCTAAGAAAGGTCCTATCTCGTAAAAAAAGAAGTGGTACGAAATAATAATAATAATAATAATAATATATTAGAATAAATATAGCTGCAAGCAGCGATTACCAGGGTTCAAGCACTTAAGGTGATATGCGTTTAGGGTCTAGGCCAACCTAGATTAGGCTGACAGTAAAAGACCATCCAAATTGAGAATAGGCTCACAGACCATAACAGACACCAATGAAATGGTTAAAATATTATATTAATACTCAATAAGCATGCTTAGACACACAGAGAGACACACACATACACAGACATACATGCACACACACATATTTTGTTGCAGATATAGATATTTGAAATAAATGATATGTGACAATACTTATTGTCTTCTCTTTTTAAGAGTTTATATGTCATTTTCTGGTTTCACTGTAATCATAATCTGGCATTATTGTAAGAACTGATTTGTCTGTATGAACAAAATGGTAAACTTTGACTTTGATTTTAAATGTTATAACAGTGATTTTATAATGTCTACGCATGAATTCATCAAACCTATGAACAGTGCCGTTTGAGCGAGTTGAATGAGCCCATTAGTCGTCTTCCGTTGCCATCTAGTGGTTATAAATGCAACTTCTCATACAAAACTGTTTAACCTTTATAACTATTATAGTGTTGTTATTTTTTTTGCCCAATCTCTCTAAAATTTAGCATGCTTGTTTAGAATGAAATTATACATCATTTTACACAGTTTTGAGAAGTTGTGGTCTTTCTTTTAGGATTTATAGGCCTTTGGGTACACTATTGGCGCTTGGTTTCCCCTGCGTGGTACGACTCGGCTCGGTACGGCTCAGTACAGTACGGCACGGCTCGGTTCGCTCGGTTTTGCATTTCCACTGCAGTTTAGTAGCGCTTTAGAGTGGGCGGGATTATTCACATGTCGTTATAGTTGCGCCGCCTCTACTGCCGCGACTCCTGAAAAACTTTTTCATTCCGCGTCGCCCCATCAAGCTTTCGCTGGATCTGCTCCTCTGCTATCAACGAGAGGAACGTCTGCTCTTCCGCAACGTGGGAACAGTCATGTCCCATTTAGTGACGCAGGTAGTGACGATTTTCTCCGGCCAGCAGAGTTTACAAGTCACGTTTTGGTAACGGTACGGTACGCTTGGAACCCCAACCGAGGTGGACAAAAAGTACCGGGTACCATGTACTGTACCCTGGGGAAAACCCCCAAAAGTTGACCGGTACCGAGCCGTACCGTGCCTGTCCCATGCAGTGGAAAAGTGCCATATTTAAAGAACATTATAAAATTATCGATTTAATGTTGTCCAAATGCAAATTTTCAAAAACATTTTGATAATTATTGACCTAGAGAGTCTAGAGAATAGTACTGCACTGATTTGATTGATTTTGAGTTAATTAAAAACCTAGGACTAGTTAACCAAACGTAATAAAAATAAAGGTTTGTTGACTGCAATGATCCGCAGAGTCAATGTGTTCAGGATGAGGAGATCATCTATGATATGAGATCTAGTGTATAGTGAATATAGAAGATTGTATTGCGTTTGGTTCCTTTACTATAGAAATATTGTGTTTTTGAAGACTTTTTTTTACTGTTATAGCCCCACCTATGGTCCGATATCATGAAACGTTGCATGCTTGTTAAGAGTCATCTGACACATGTTTTCACCAAGTTTCGTAAAGTTTTGAGTTTTCGTTTAGGTTTTATATGCTTTTGGGTATTTTGACCACGCCCCTTTTATAAATGAACCTGTTATAGCTAACCGAAGGACAACATTTATTTTTATAATTATTGATCTAGAGAGTCCAGAGAATATTACTGCAGTGGTTTGATCGAGATTAAGCGAAAAACCTAGGACTACTTCACAAAAGTAGGTTTTTAACATATTTGTGAATATTTAATGACCAGTTTGATTGACAGCTTTAGTCCCAGAGGAAAAGTTGTTCAGAATGAGGAGCTCTATCACATGATATGAAGATTAAGTGTTTGTGTGAATATATGAACATGTTCTACAATTTGAGGTCATTTTCAATAGAAATATTGTTTATGGAGGTCTTTTTAACTGTTATAGCGCCACCTATGGTCTGATCTCCATGAAACTTTGCATGCTTGTTAAGAGTCATCTGTCACATGTTTTCACCAAGTTTCGTAAAGTTTAGAATTTTTGTTTAGGTTTTATAGGCCTTTAGGTTTATTTGGCCACACCCCTTTTCTAAATGAACCTGTTATAGCTAACTAAAGGACCAAATTATTATTTTTTTGATAATTATTGATCTAGAAAGTCTAGAATATTACTGCAGTGGATTGGTTCCGTCATGCAAACTAGGACTAGCTTGCAGAGTAAGGGTTGTTAACAAAGTGAAATCTTTATGAACGATTTGATTGACAGAAATGGTTCTTGAGGAAAAGTTGCTCATTATGAGGAGATCTATCAAATTATATGCTATTGTGTGGATGTGTGAAACACCTCGTGATTACAGAGCCATAAAACTCGATAGCACCAACTATGGTCGTTTCTTTCAAAATTCTTACAGACCTTTAGGGTCATGAGTTGAACATGCCCACCGAGTTTCATTCCAATCGCCCTCCGTTAACCTTGTCAACTAGGTGGTTAAATTTGTTTGGCCAATGACGGCATTGTTTTTGGAGATACTCGAATGTCCTCATAAACACTTGTGCCCCTTTGGACCAAGACGCTGCATAACAATTTTCAAACCGATCGTACTAACGGTTGCCTAGTTATAGCTGTTTTTATGTTTTTTCTGTCTTATAGCGCCACCAAGTGGCAGAGCTTCGCATTTTTTTTTTTTTTGACCAAAGATTGAGCTCATACACATGTGTACCGAGTTTGGTGAAGACATCTCATTCCGTTCAAGAGTTATACTAGAATTAGCTGTTGGCTAACGTTAGCATAGAAAGTTTGTTGCGCTGTTGCGCACGAAAGTCGAAATTTCTATTTTTTTTTTTATAATTATTGATATTCAGTGTCCAGAGAATATTTCTGCAGTGGTTTGGTTCCGATCGGGTGAAAAACCTAGAGCTAGTTCGTAAAAGTAGGTTTTGGACATAACGTGCGTAGAGCAAATTCATCCACTTTTGTTTGTGTTGACCCAAGAATTGCAACGATGTAAATTTTTTGAGCCTTCGACAAACGGTGTACGAGCTAGGGCCAAAAATGTCTGAATTGTTTTGTTTTTTTGCGCTGTAGAGCCCCCTTTAGTCCGACTGGGGCGAGCCTTTGGATCTGAGTAGCGAGCAATACTACTACGATCTGACCAGGTTTCAGCTCTCTAGGCTACTACGTGCTTGAACTAGAGGTTTGCACGGGCTTTAAAGTGAAGCCCGAACTCGGCCCATACCCGAGATCGTCTGACCCGACCCGACCTGAAATCTTTTTTCCCCCCACAACGAATAGCCAATTTAAAAAAATGCTGTAGGCTGTTTCACGATTGCATGCAACGGTCCGTAAACAAATACATGTAAAGAAACAGAATCATTAAGGCTCGGCCAATTCACAAGGCAAAAGAAAAAACACTTACCAGTTATGAAAGTTTATGAACATCAGGTGCAGCGGTCACATAAATTCTGCCGAGTTTTTGAATGGTTGTATACGACAAGAAGATAATTCTTCCATCGTGCAAATTATGGTCATTTCGTCAGTTAAGGCTCTTTAGCATTCGGCCTGCTTTAAATCAGACACATAGATGCAGTGCGGTAAGATCGCATTTATTTTAATTAATTATATCATTTATTTGAATTAGCGCGGACGCGAGAGAGGAGAGAAAGGAGAGAGAGAGAGAGAGCGCGAGAGAGAGAGAGAGAGAGAGAGAGAAATGTTTGCGTGTGTGACCTGCCTCTGCGCGTCTTTCTCTACAGCAATGAGGCTTAGTTACTTCAAAAACGGCGATTTTTTTCCCCCTCATTGCAGAGAAATATAACGTTGCGAGTCAGTAGCCTGTCTAAGCTATTTTACTAATAAAAGTTTCCGTGCTGTGTTGTCGTGTGCAATAATGTGTGTGCGTCCGTCAATGAAAGCAGCGTACCTAGTCTGCATATAGTTTTAGTTTAGCTATAAACCTGCGCCCGACCCGAACCCGAAGCTATTCATTAAACATTAACCCGAACCCGACCCGGGTGCTTTTAGTAAATGATGGTCTTTCCCCTGCAAATGTAATGCAGTGTCTGAAATATTTAAGTTATTATTGCTCAATTAGTGATGCTCAGATGTGAAGACAGAAGAGCAGAAACACAGTGGGTCTGTCTGTTGTGTGTGTGGGTGGTGTGTGGTGTGTGGTGTTACATGGTTTTTCTTTCCGTGGGGACTTAAACCTGACATACCGACTCATGGGGACTCGTGTCACTGTGGGGACCTAAATTGAGGTCCCCATGGGAAAAGAAGCTTATAAATCATACAGCATTAGCTTTTTTTTTTTTTTGAGAATGTAAAAGGCAGAAATCGAGGGGTAGGTTTCGTGTAGGGTTGAGTAGGTGATAAATATACGGGGTACAGTATAAAAACCATTACTATATGGATGTCCCCCATTCACGTAGTAAACCAGGGTGTTGTGTGTGTGTGTGTGCGCGTGCGTGCGTGTGTGTGTGTGTGTTGTTGTGTGTTGTGTGTGTGTGTGTGCGTTTTTGTGATTTATGAGGACACAAATTTGTATAATGACATGGGTATGACATAGGTATTACAACGAGAAGGTAATTTATGAGGACATCTTGAGTGTCCCCATATTTCAAAAGTCTTATATATTATTCAGAATTAGTTTTTTTGAAAATCTAAAAATGCACAAAGTTTACTGTAATGGGTAGGTTTAGGTGTAGGGTTGGTGTAGGGTGATAGAAAATACGGTTTGTACAGTATAAAAACCATTACACCTATGGAATGTCCCCCACCTCCACAAAAACAATCTCTGTTGTGTGTGTGTGTGTGTGTGTGTGTGTGTTCTCTCACCCATCAAATGTTGTCGCCTCCTGTTTCTCTCTCCCATCATCCACCACTTTGCAACTAGCTGCTACTTATGTATCCAAAATATCTAACACTATCAAAACAGAATATGATTATAACATTGTTACAAATTATGTTATTTTCAATAAGAGTATCAGAAGACCTATGAAAAATTAAACCTCATCAATAACTTTTTGAAAAGTCTACACATATACTGTATATATAGCCATATTTGACCATCAGCATAAAGTCTGGTAAAACATGCTGATAAACTGTCAATAATTTTATAGTATTTTAATATTACTATTTAACATTTTACTTGAAATTGTATTGCCTGCTAGATTTTAATGGACGTCCGTGGAAACCCACATCTGTCAAATATCTGAAGCAGATATTGTATTACAGGCAGGTAAATAAATAAATGAATGCAGTCTGATGATTTATTAGCATGTAACCCGTTGCTGACTGAGGCTGCAGCAATAATCGTTTGGCATCTTTTTTATTTATTTATTTTTTTAATGGGCAGGCAATTAAAAAATCAGTTCCAGATTTGTGTCTATATTTGAAGTGCAAAAAATGTTTTTCGTTGTGATACAGTTAAATCTGTTGAATATTTGGGGGCAGCAGAGATTCCAAAGCTGTATCAACTGATTGGTAAGACAAATTAAAGCATGAAGTTATTAATGCACCTTTAACAAAGACATTAACTTATGTGAATCAATTAAAATTGTATAAAGCTCATTAAATCTTTTATATATGGTATACAAAATATTAATAAAAAATAAAATGACAATAAAAAAATGATGTATTCTAAATTTTAGTAATTGTAGTACTGGTGTTCTTATTACACATAAATGAAAGAGTAAAATTAGCAATGCACCTTTGTGTCAGCCAGTAATCAGTATGGGTGATAAAAGTTGATAAATATGGGTGATAAATTATCTGTACTAGTGGACATTGGAAGATTGTCTCTTGTGTAGAATTCAGGGCTGTTGTAAGTAAATGTGCACAAAACAAAAAATGTAAACAAATACTCAGCTCAAACATGCATAAAAACACATTTTACAAACATCTGCATTACATTATATTTGCATTTAGTCATTTAGCAGACACTTTTATCCAAAGCGACTTAAAATTAGGACAATGGAAGCAATCAAAATGAACAAAAGAGCAATGATTTACAAGTGCTATAACAAGTCTCAGTTAGCTTAACACAGCAAGGGTTTTTTAAATAATATAATAAATAAAAAGAAAACAGATAGAATAGAAAAAGAATAGAGCAAGCTAGTGTTAGAGGTCTTTTTTGCTTTTGTTAATTGTATAATAAATGAAAAGAAAACAGATAGAATACAAAAGATTAGAAAGCAAGTGTTAGTTTTTTTTTAAAAGAAAACAAGCAGCAAATGAATAGAGTGCAAGTCCTAAAAAGAACAAGTGTTTGTTTGTTTGTTTTTGTTGTGTTTTTTAAACAGAATTAGAATAGAGGAGTGCTAGAGTAGGGGTCAAATAAAGATGGATGTGTTTTTAGTCGTTTCTTGAAGATGGCTAAGGAATTAGCTGCTCGGATTGAGTTGGGCATGTCATTCCACCAGGAGGGAACATTTCTTTTTAAAAGTCTGTATAAGTGATTTTGTGCCTTTTTGGGATGAACAATAAAGTGACGTTCACTTGCAAAACGCAAGCTTCTAGAGGGCACATAAGTCTAAAGTAATGAATTTAGGTAAAGGGGTGCAGAGCCAGTGGTGGTTGTGTAGGCAAACATCAATGCCTTGAATAATGCGAGCAGCTACTGGTAGCCAGTGCAAATTAATAAACAGAGGTATGACGTGCATTTTTGGCTCATTAAAAATTTATCTTGCTGCCGCTTTCTGGATTAATTGTAGAGGTTTGATAGAAGTGGCCAGAAAGACCTGCCAAGAGAGTATTTCAATAGTCCTGTCTGGATAGAACAAGAGCTTGAACAAGTAGTTGTGTTGCATGTTCTGAAAGAAAAGGCCTGATCTTCCTAATGTTGTATAAAACAAATCTGCAGAACCGGGCAGTTTTAGCAATGTGGTCAGAGAAATTCAGCTCATCAATCTCAACTCCAAGGTTTCTAGATGTTTTTGATAAGAGTTATCGGGGATGTTGCCTAACTGGATAGTGAATTGATAAACGATGGGGTAGCTGGAACCACAAGCAGGTTCGTCTTGGCAAGGTGAGTTGAAGGTGATGGATGTATTCATACAGCACGAAATGTCGTTAGATGAGAGCGAGCAGCTACGTCGGACACAGGATGGAATGAGGGTAGAAGTTGAGTTCATCACGCCTAGCGAGGTATGAACCGCCATGTTTCTGAAATGACCGAACTAATGATGCCCTGTAGACGAGAAGAAGAAGGTGGTCCAAGAACTGAGCCCGGAGGCCCCAGTAGTTAGGATGCTGAGACTTGGACACCTACCTTCCAAGTACTTGAAGGACCGATCTGTTGGTAAGACTCAACCAACTGGCGTGCGGTTCATGACGCTGCCCTGTGCCAAGGTTGGACAGGGATGATCTGGTGGGTAACGTAGGTCAACGAAGGGACGATCTAGCAAGTTAAGTATTGAAGATTTGGAATCTGCTTTTGCCAGTCTTAGGGCTTCAACATCTGAGAGCAAGGCAGTCTCGTTTGAATGTTCACTTCTGAAACCAGACTGGTTGTGTCAAGAGGTTGTTCTGTGGGAGAAAGGCGAGATTGTGAACACAGACGTTCAAGGGTTGATGCAATGAAAGGAAGAAGGGAAACCCATGCAAAGGTTTTATGAAAGGTAATCTATTAAATGAATAACAATCATCTAATATGTTAGATATTAAATATAGGTATAATAAAGTATATTTTGATTGAATGTGAAGTTGTGTTGCTGTTGTATGGGGACTTGGAATAATAGGCCAATAAGCGAATAGCTAACACAAACTAAAATCTTTTTATTACACAAAAAACGGGGCATGAAAATGCTGCAAATTACTTGATTAATGATATGAGATACGGATAAAAACCATATCGACCTGGTTCAGGGTTCACAGAGATCGCCTTAGGCAGTGAACAATTGAAAATTTGAACTGCAATGACGTAATGAAGCCTTTGTTTACTAATCACGTGGATGGGAGTTCATACACGCCCCGAATCACTGTGTTCGAAACAAAAGTTTCACCAACGTTTTCAAGCTTTACAAAGCAGTGTTGGACATCATTACTTACCAAAAGTATCATGTCTCATGTCCTCATTTCAAATCAACGAGCTCATCAGTGTTCAACTGTGGAAAGATTGCTTGGATCAACTGGCATTCGGCAGTGACCTCAGGAAAGTTATCCAGTGTTCACAACTGGTTAGTTAGCTATCAAAAAACATTAGAGAGGAGTTTCTTAATTGTTAATTATATGTATGTTGAAATAAATCTGTCATGAAGACATTTTATGATAACTGATTTGAGTTCAGTTTTTTATTTGAGTGTGATTATTATATCTGAAAATATATAGCAGTTAAATATAATAGTTGGGCGCTGATGTTAATTTTAACCTCTAATATTTTAGTAACGTGCCAAATGAGAGGCTTCCCTGCAAGTTTACAGCATTCGTTGCAAGATTTTTGTCGGTATAGGCATTGGCAGATGTTACGGTGAATAATCAGCAGATAAATTGAGTTCTGTCATTACAACACTCTGAGAGTTTAGTATGGTATTATACATGGCAATGTTAATGTGTTTGGTTTTGACGGAAAAGATCCTTCTGTGTGCGTGCTGTGGCAGAGCAAGAACTGAGATGTTCTGCAATATATCCAAGACATGCGGCTGTGAGCATGTAGGAAATATGAGCTCATATAACATAATCAATCACCCCCCCCCCCCCCCCCCCCCCCCCCCCCCCAAAAAGCAGGAGGATACAAGAAATGGACAATACAAGACAATATATGCATACTGATGAGTGTAAGAATATAGCGGCTGATCACAGCCATGCCTATAGCACCAAATGAAAAAGATAGAAAGAATGGAACCCCAGGAGGATCGAGTCTTATAGATATGGATGCCTGGCCTCCCATGCCAACCAGCTTAACACCGTTAGAGACGGTACACTTTGTGTAGTAAATAATGATATACCGTGCCATATGTGCTGAGATATGATACCTCAGCAACCCCTGAAAACAAGACTATCATTAACTCTTTGCCCTGTCCCTCGGTCCCCCACTTTCATATTTATGTCTAGTAAGTCATTAGGATGATACAAAATGTGTGACTCTCAACCACACGCTCAGCACAGCTAACGAAAAACATAACCTTAGCATAAATGAACATGGACAGGGTTATATTGGAATAGTTGTCTACGAAAGCGCTACAAAGAGAATGTACACGGAACAGGCTTTAAACTTTCTACGGAAACACGTTAGAAAACACAACATAAACACTATCTCAACTCTCGGGATATTTATAAATGTTGATTACAAAACCGATTGCAAAATGGTGCATTTCCATTACCCGAGTATGCACTAAAATAATTTTTCACTCGCGAATAAGTAGCGAAGGATATTTTTGGGAGGTTGAAGGATATCGCAGATATGTATCATGCACTAGCCATTATTTTTTATCGAAGGAGACATAGTCTATCTTTAGCGAAAGAGCACGGAGAACCGCTTCTGAAATGTGCCGCAACACGACTGGTATAAACACAAGCATTGACTAGAGTAGCTGCGATCAGCTCCGGTGGCCGTGTCGGAGCTGTAATGTGCCGCAGACGTGTGCAGTGTAAAAAAGGTGTTATCCAGCAGTAATGGCAGGAAAGCCTCTTACACTGGCGAGCTGCCACATGTGAGGGGTTTCTTGGAGGATAGTACATTAAAGACCGATATGTGAATTTACGTATGCATGTGACGGTAAAGCAAAAAAAAAAAAAGGTCCCATTGCAGTTTTGTGAAATATCCTTTTTCGAATGCCTGAACACCACATCAGCAAGCGTAAAACCCGTTTTGCAATATATAGGCTTTTTTTGTGTGTGAAATTGACAGTTTCCATTACGCGTATTTTCAATTCGCAATTTTAATTTGCGCAATTTGAAGGGTAATGTAAACGCACCTAGTGTCCACAGCTCGTTACTTCACTAGAAAAATTAAGTCTATAGAAAAGCATTTCGCGAAATATTAGACTATATACTCATTATATATTACTTTACCTGTTAGTTATGTCTTAATTATTTAATGCATGTTTAAATAAATATTTTATGAAACAAATTATGACTGTAAATATATTTCAACAACAATTGTATAATGAGAATTTACTTTAAAAACGCATTGTCACTTTACATGTTCGCATCCTACATTTTGTAAGTATTTTTAAGTTGATGTGCGATAATATTCACAAATACAATTGTTATTTAACATAAAAGGGTGTGATCGGTGTGATTGTAACATTATAGGAATTAAAGGCTCTCTAGAGCCAGGGCGGGCAAACTGCGATCCCCGAGGGCCACTGTCCTGCGGAGTTTAGCTCCAACCTAATCAACCAACTTGCCTGTAGCTTTCTAGTGATCAGAATCATTGATTAGTTGTCAGGTGTATTGATTAGGGTTGTAGCTAACACTCTGCGACAGTGGCCATCTGGACGAAGTGCCAGCCTGGTTTAGAGCAGAATAGATTTTTATCCATAAGAAATTTTCATTATAATTTAATTTATTTAAAGAAAGAGCAATTTGTTCCATAAACCACTGTTTAATAAATAAAATAAAAATAAAATGTTATGTTTAGTTTTTCCCCCTGCTTACCGAAACCATACCGAACCGTGACTTTAAAACCGAGGTACGTTCCGAACTGTCACGTTTGTGTACCGTTACACCCCTAGTAAAGAGTGTTCACTTATCTTAGACGCTGATTTCAGATGCTTTCTGAAGCATGCTGCAACTGCTACAGCAAGCACTAACCGAGTATTTGAATGTTGAGCAGCAAGCTCTTTGGCTGCTGATGTGAAAAGAAACCAATCAGCTGCACCATCTGAATAACTGATTATATCAGATTGGAGTTAGAACCTATCGGCCTGCGCCATCTAGAGTTTCGTGACAGAACTTCTTATTATCCATGCATAAGTGAAACTTTCTCCTTGATGATGACAGCAATCTCAATAAAAATAGATGTATATTTGGAATTATGAAAATCAACACTAAATATTGATTTGCATTAGTAGTCCATGTAGCAGCTGTTTACATTGATATTCATTTAACGAACAGGGAGATATTCATTTCCCAGTTGTAATGTGCGTTACTGGTCTTTGTGCGTCGCAGCACTACTCTCTGGAGTCATGTGCTATGTCCATGGCCTGCCAAATCTGTGCTGCGGTGTTAATGTGCTGCTTGGTGTCACGTTCAGTCAGCAGGAAGCACTGGCCCTGTCCACACCGCAGGAACAGCCTCTTCAGGCCCAGCGTGAGCTTTCTCTCAGAGGCTTGAAAGTGTGTTTTCCTCTCTCTGCTGTAGATCTGTGACAGCCAGTGGGGCCCTGGCATTGACACCTATAAATGGACGACTGCTTGCTATTGAAAAATTACGAGTCTTTCTTCACCATATTTGAGTGTCGCAAGTAAAAATATGGTTTAGCAGTGCTGTATCCATGGAGACATTTTGCCACGATGACGTTTGTGAAATTGCTTAAACTGTAAAATGACTATAAAGAAATAAACAAACAAATCCAATTTGCATGGAGATTTAGAGAGAACTGCACATTATCATGGAGTCCAAAACTCTGAGCCTCAAAATCAAATCAAGTTTTAGGATTTTGAAAAATGAAAAAAGAAGGGTTATGACATACAAAGAAGAAAAAATAAGATTCAGCATTTCTAGGTCATAATAAAATGTAAGCAAATTTGTGCTTACCTCCTCTGATCAAAATGTAAGCAAAAAATGTTAGTTCTCTGAACAAAAGGTCAGATTTTCTTGCCTTCACTAAAGCACATGATGCTCCCTGGAACCGTCTCAAATCATGTTGGGTTAACATGGATCATCAGGTTTTGTCCATGCCAGCTCAAGTGATGCTGTCATGAAATCAAAAGGGAAATATACCAAATACTATGACATTCAGAAATGCAACATACTGAATATTGTTATCGAGAATACTCCATTAACTGTTAAAAGGTAACAAATCAGTTTGCAAAAATAAATAAATAAATACATAAAAAAACCAAGTCTTTAATTAAATGTGCAGAAGCATTTATTTAGCTTCAACATTTCCCCTCCTTAGGTCTAGAGCAGTGGTTCTCAGTTCCAGTCCTGGGATACCACTGTTCTGAACATGTTGTGTCTCTCTTATCTGACGCCCTTGGTTCAGTTCATGGATCTCCCTCCTAACAAGCTGATGAGCTGAATGAGGTGTGTTAAATAAGGAAAACATACAAAATGTGCAGGTACCCCAGGACTGGAATTGAGAACCACTGCTCTAGAGCATTGAGAAAACAGAGCTTGCAGTTGTCTATATATATATATTATATTATATTATTATATATCACCGCATGGTTTGTACCCCAAATTTTTCATCAGAATATCTTCTTTTGTTTTCCACAGAAGAAAGGAATTCATACAGGTTCGAAGGAGATTTATTTTATTTATTCACAGGACAACCAAACCAAAGGTAACGGCTTAATAAGGTTTAATACAGAAATATAAAACGTCAGAAATATATAATATTATTATTGCATTGTTAAATGTTTATTTTGTGTATTTTTGTTCTTTTGCCTGGATATCTTTGCATCAATGAGATATTAAATGCTATCATAATATGTATGGTTCAAATCACAATGTCATGTTCCCCTTGTTTTAGACTCTTATTTTGAAGATTATCCTTGTTTCATTGTTCACATTTCCTGTTAATTTCCTGTTTCTATGGCTTCTTGGTTGCTATGGTTTCTAATTCAGCTCACCTGTTTCTGGTTTAGTTCTCATTACCTTGTCAACCCTTGTGTATTTTAGCCCTGGTTTCCCTGTTATTCTTGGTCAGTATTTGATTTTGTTCTCTTTGTTACTGGGCCTTTTAATTCTGTTCTTGTTTTGTTTTTTTCCTTCCGTTAAATACTCTGCATTTAGAGTTTTTGTTTTCTCCTCCTTCCATTCCTCTGCATTACACAATAGTGTGTTTATTTTGTGTGGAAATGCAGAGTCAAGACATAACCAGCAACATGTCTCAGTGGCGCAAATTCCACAGATCTTCAAATAACATCTGATTTGTAAGACTAGTTGATTATGAACCTGTAATGTAGCAATTTGCTTCATTTGGAAACCTAAGCATGATATTACGAGGCAGCGTGTAAGTGTCAGGATGAATGACTTAAGTGTGCCAAAGTTCTTTTGAAGTTGAGGAATTGCAGGGGCAGAGGAAGTTCTTCAATGCTCTGTTGAAGTGGGAGGAAGTTTCATTTAATTGGATTTTGATGCTGCCTGTTGTCATGGCACCCAGATTCTGTCATTTCATATAAGGTCTTTTTTCATCGGATGGGGGAAGAGATCTCAGGCGAAAGGAAATGAGCTTCCTGGAGGAGCACCCTGCAATAGAGCAGCCACATTGATTGGGGGAAATGAATGTGTTTGGGCTCGCAACACAATGAGTCTGAGTGGCACACGCTGAAGTGGCCACAGATACTCGGCCTGCCGGCAAACAAATTAAGATAGGAAATAGAAGTGAACTCATATAAACATAAAAATAAGGAGTTCTTTAACTTCCTGGTGCGCTCCGTTTGGTTTCTTTGAATTGAAATAAAAGTATCCAATAGAGCACTCCTCAAAGTGGACAAATAAAATGACAGTGTATTACTGCAATATGTTCAAAGAATTGACTGGCTTCTTGTCAGTATTTTTCACTAGGGTGCTGCTGAAAATTCATAATGATGGTTTATGACTCAAAACCTTTTCATTTAGAACTGAGGATGAACACTTCAGAAGCCCAAATTAAAGATAACCGATTAGTCACCCCAGTCTCAAATGCCGGGGCATTTTTCGTGATATAGTCACGAAATTTAATCTATTGACTCGTGTTCATGGACACGAATTTCCGTCTTTTTTCGTGTCACTCAGCACGAATTTCCATCGAATGTATTTCAATAGGAAATATCTTTCGTGCCCTCCACCATGTTTTTCTTTTTGCCACTGGGTACCACAGACGCTGTATATTTTTTTTCTGATTTGTTATTCTTTTTTATATTCAAGCATTATTACTCAACATATAATCAGGAAATTGTATCCTTCTTTTTATTGCTTTATATTCTGTAATCTACTTGCTATTATAAACCCGCGATTCCTTGCGGTCATACTATACATACACTACACACATACTATAAGTTACGTTACATATACAAATATACGAGACTGCGTTAATTAGAGACACACACGTTTATTACAGTATAGAAATTATAAAATATATTTTCTGCCTTATTCTCTTATAAAAATTGGGGGAAAGGTTACATTTGGCATTTCTGTCAGCATTACCCATGATCCTCCGCCTCCGGAGCCAGGCCGCGGCCGCGGGTGAATTCTTCTCATTGCGCTCAAACCACTGTCCAGGTAAGTTACGAGCTAATTACTAATGATCATGTTTTGTTTAAATGTTGTAATTGATGCCTTTCTTTGCCATGAAACTCACATGGTTTAAAATTTAGAGCAGCAATTAAAACCCGACCAATGGTTTGCTCCTTATCAGCGAATAATCATAATAACAATAATAATAAACCACTTGTGAAATTAGGCTTGCTAAACGGGGCTAACTTAGCTAACTTCAATATAAGCTAACTCTATTAATAGAAAGAAATCCAAGGCACTTCTTCCGGTCCAAAAAAGTTAAAAAGCCTTTATTCTCATTATGGTCATCACAACCGGAGCATTAAAAATGACTAAAACAGTGCACACTGATGCATTTGGGCCTTCAGCCTTCCTCAGAGTGTGCGTGAGGTGTAACGTTAGATATAATTGGTCAGACATTAGAAATCAAAAAACCGTTACAGAGTGACATACAAAAATTTAAAAATGTCAAATAAACAACTAAATGAAAAAAATAAATAATAATCATACTAGTAATGATTACTAGTAAAAGCTAAGTGTAGTTTAAGTGATATCAGCTGAAGGGTAACTTAGCATGGAGCATTGCATTATTGTGTGAGCTCTAGAGATGACATTTTCTCTCGATCATCGCGGTTCACACACAACTTCACTGTAATGTGTCAGTAATTACAATATAACTTTGCCTAAAGTTACTGCGCATGAAGTTTCCTTTAAATCTGGGATGAGGAACCCCAGACGCATGTTACATGCCTTTTAACTGTCATACAGGAAATTGGAAAAGTTTTATTAATTTACCCTAAGTATATATAAGAAAATGGGAACCTCTCACTATTGGGGTACCCTTTTAAACCTTATTGTAACATAACTACTCTACACTACATAATTAACATTTTCTGTTCTCCTTTGCAGATCCCGTCAAACGAGTAACCTGTCCGAACATAGATACACCTGATTTACCGTACCCAAAGGCACTTTTAAGAGCCAACCTCTATCTATCTATCTATCTATCTAATCGACTATCTATCTCTAACTCCGCAGCCTCTGTGTATACAGTCCCATCTGGCTGTTTGGGTGTCGTTTTGCGTTTTTTTGTGCAATGGCCGCCAAACATAAACTTGACTCACAGGATCCCCACTACCAAGAGGGGAGACACATGGCTCATGAACTGAAACTAGACCGTGTTCTAGCTGAAGCCAGGGTAAGAGTTTTTATATACCGCAATCATTTTATTCTTGAACATGTGTATGGGTGACAAATTAAAGTAAAAATGTGATGAATGTAGAAGAAGGATGAGTGCAGAAGATTACATGCAGGTTACATGATGCATTAACATCCTATAATGCTCTTTGGCATGTGTAACTGAGGGAATATATTTTGGAAAAAGGAATATATTTAATATATTTTGGAGTTACAGAGACTTTAAGAATCTATGGCAAGGCTCATTTAAGCCATTCAACACCTTACTAACACACTATGTTGTGTTTTTCTTTCACTAATCACCTGTCTTTTGGTTCCAGTACCTTTAACAACATCAGTCTTACAATAAATATTCACTCCAACGCACAGATAGCAGCTGTGGAGAGAAAACGTGCACGCTCTGCAGGAGACCCTCCACAGACCTCTAAAAGGGAGTTTTTAGGACATGGCAAGCCGAGGGGGAGGCAAGGAGGGCGACGCCAAGCTTCAGCTACAGGTTATATCTGAATTATTTTACATTTGTAGGAATTTACTATGTAGATGTTGGACCAAATCAAATTAGAACACTGTAATTGATTGTTGAGAGTTTAAAATATTCTAATATCTAAAAAAACATTTAAAAAGTACATAAACCTTTCAGTGGCACTATAGTAGAAGACATTACCAAGTTCTTAACAGAAATATGTCTGATTTTATAAATTGTTCAGTTTTGGTTAAAAAAACAAAAAAACATGCTGTGATAGCCTAACATGTTTTTCTTCTTCTATGTACTGTTTTACAGTCACACACACCCCGGTTGAATGCTCCCTTTCATCCAGTGTGGAGGTTCCACTTACTGTACCCTCAGCAGAACTAAATCCTCACGAGCAATTTGGTAAATCAAAGTGATGAATTTAAGTTTAAATCTAAAATCCATGTGTGATTAAAGAAAACCCTTTAGACAAAACTGACTGCCGTAAATAGATTAAGAACATAATTTAGTAAAGATTAAAGCTAGTTTGATACTGAATCATGAAATGGTGTTTATTCTAAATATTGATCAGTTGACTTTGTGGTCAATTGGTGGGGTTGATAGGTGGGGTAGATGAGGACAATTGGTCCTCATCTAAATTGTCCCTTACAGCTTTATTTCATATTTTCTTTACAGAAAAAAATATGGAGAGGCTCTCTGATATTTTGACATCTTATCCTTCTGCTGAGCCTCAGAAAAGCTCTGCATCATCATGGTCTTTTCGGCAGCAGAAAGCCTCAGAGCGCTGGAAAGAAGCAAGACCATATCACCTAAAATGCCTTATTGCAAAAGAGGCTGTTGGTCAGCCATTGTGTTGGCTTTGCCATGAGCCTGCTGTTATTAGGTTTGTTTTAATGTTTAGTGCCCTGCTTTATAGGCTAAGGTGCATGTGTTTTGGGGGACACCCAGATGAAAACCACATTTATGAGAAAAGTCAGTTTTCTCCCTAGGTGCAGAAAGTGTCTTCCTGAGGAGTGGTTCTGTGGAGACTGTGATGTATTGCATCACAAAAAACAGCCACTCCACAACAGGGAATGTGTGATTCATGGTTTTTTTTGAAGCCATTTCTCCAACCTCATGTGTCATTAAAGGGCAAGATGGATATTGCATCCATGAGCAAGGTATGCTCTCACAAAAGCCCTCATTTTGCTGTTCATGTGTGTCTGCAGCCAGTTACAGATAATCTAAATTAGTGCTTTTCTTTCTTTTTGCCAGCTTGCATTTTGCCAACAGTGAAGGCGCCAGACTGCTCCTGTGAAGGCACAAACTTCACCATATTACCGGGCAAACCGGTGATTTTAATTACCATCAATGGTAAGAACAGTTCACTATTTAGATTGCTATTGTAGATTTTATGTTTTTCATACTAGTGTGCTGTGGCATTGTGCTTACAATTGCAGTCCTGTCAAAATCTATGGTGTAGCACATGGTATTGTCATTAGCCAACACAGCTGTTTGTAATTTGATGATTTAGACAAATGTAACCAATGTGTGATACTACTCAAGAAGTCTGGTTTGAGTGCCAGGATTATAGGAACTTGTGCAGTGTCTCTCAACCATTTACAATGTGCAGAATTACCTAACTGTTTTAAAATTAATTTTTAAATGTACTTTTTTGTTCAAAGGGCGTTTTGACTTGCATCAGCCACTATATGTATGTCAAATGTGCCAGCATCAGTGGATCCCTGACTTGAAGGACCTCCTTAGGAGTGGATATTGGCCTGCCTCTGTCACCAGTTCCACACTTTATACATTGGACCTCCTGAGCTCCTTTCAGGAACTCAAGGTCATCTCTCCGGGATTCTCCAGACAAGCCTTCGCAAAGCTGCTGGACTATCGCACTAAGATTGGAGGAAGATTAAGTGTAATTGTTATTACCATATTATAAAATTTCTTTCCATTATCAGACATTGTTACATATACTATTTAATTCTATATATCTTCCAGTCTGGACAAATCAACTGCGATACACTACAGCGCAGCTTCTTAGAGTTTTCATACGCTTCATTTGAGGAAGACCAGCTCTGCAGTGGTGCTCCTTTCATCTGCCCAGCCTCCACGCCGGAAATGTTGGCTGTTTCAGCCCATGGAAACAGAAAGCTGTATCGCTTTCGCCGAGACACAAGGTGGTCTTTTGTTTCAGTCTTTTTATTTATTTACTTTATATATTTAATGGATGTATTTCCTATTTTTCTTTCTTCCTCAGCTCTGATGATCCTGCCTTTTTTGAGGGGCTCTTTGTGGCTGAAGACGTTGAGGTGTCTAGATTTGTGGAAACCATACAAAAAGCAGTGAGAAATGCAAGTTTCAATCATAACTTGACTGAAAAGTTGTCACAAAAAGAACCATATATGTCTGACCATGATTTCCTCCCCACTTCAACTACTTCTACAAACCAACTACTCCAAAATCAAACTGAGAGAATAAATGCCATGTATTGTATGACAGCATTGCTTTTATTTGATTTGTTTTGTTTGTTATGTGTGTCATAGACACAGGGAAAAGGCACTATGTTGGTACTCCCAATGGACAGCACGAGGAGACCCTCAAGGGGCTTCCAAATTAGATGAAGAGGTGAATGGAGGTTGCGTGTGTCCGCAACGGATTCGTCTGAAAGCTCTTAATATGTAACAGGGGGAATTTTGCCTACCCTCTTTATCTCAGAAGGAGCCATGCCACCAAGGCACAATTCTTTCCACTGGATGTGGCTTGCAAATATTGGCCTTACTTGGAGAAAGCTGCTAGTGTCCTTCCTGCTCTTCAGGATCTGACCACAATGAAACCTTTCCTCAGTGTGATGCATGCTCGAGCCCATGCTACTAAGTGTGAAGTATGTATAATATTTTTGCATCACATGCACATTTGTAATGTCTACAGGATGGCACCTTATAACGTGAAATTGACAAAAATTCAAAATCTTAAAGATTAGCAGAGTTCACACCCACAACTATAACAATAACGACACAGAGGAACGCTGTGTTGGAATCACTTTCAAAACTTTTTTTTCCCAGCTGAAAAATAACAAAAACATTGACAACCAATCAGAATCAACCCCAATTTAAAGAGCTTGAGCATTTAAATGGCAGATGACCAAAACTGAGCAATGGCTATATCAACATAACATTATTGTGCTTTGTGTGGTCCACTGATTTATATCATGTACGTTCTCTCCTGATAGATCACGTGTGGTTGCTAATTAGTTTCTCATTACGTGATAGTTTGATCCTTCTTGGTTTGTCAGGCCTTTAAGCAGGGGCGAGGCCAGAATTTTAAGGGGTCCTATATGCCCATTTTCCTTAAGTTGATATGATTCTTTAGGGTCTTTAATGAAAAGTCTGTAACATAGTTTGGTTAAAATTTCTTTTTTTACCCTGTCAAAAACAGCTCTTTCAGATCAAGCCATTTTTGTAGCATTTCCCTTTAAATGTTAATTAGCTCTGCTGGCCCCGCCCCTTTCTTCCGAGCTGCTCTCGGAGACTGTTTACTTTAGCCGCATTAATCGTGAAACTTGCTAATTATCACATTATTAGGAAAGGCGATTCATTACAAAACATTATACTCACGTCTTCTGTAGATGAGGCTGGATCATGAATGATTCGCGCGAACACAGACGCATTTATGTAGATCGGGGGAGCATTCTCTTCAGAAACAATGTAATCCACTGCGAGTTCAGCGACTCAGATGTCGGGAGTAAATGACTACTGCTATGTTCATTATAACATCCAACAACAAAACACCTCAATCCCTTGTTAGGAGTCATTCTTGTCTACATCTGCTCCGGCGGTGAAACAGTGGCGGACTGATGACAGTCACTCAGCGCGGGTCTAAGGTAAGACACCATCCAGTCTGTGCTGAAACACTACTGTCAATCAAACTATCGTGGGAGTGGCCTGTCTGTGTGACGTCAGATCGGCTCGATTTGAGAAAGGGGTAAAGATTTTAGTAGATTACAAAAAAACACTGGCGGTATTTTTATCAGTATAGGGTGTTGTGTACACACACTGACACCACATTTCCGTTCCACCAACTGTAACAAGTTCATTAGCATCCATGACCCTTTACATTGGGGACGTACCTAAAACCAAGGTGGGCAAAAGCGTGAACAACTGCCAATTGGCCAACAGAAAATCCGCACAAGTGTCAATCCCCAGTACTTTTAACACAGTGTTTAATCTTATTATTATTCATTTTGAATAAGTTTTTAATTTAATATTATATTTAAATTTCAAAATTGACTAATACATTATTAAAATCCAAAGTTATATCTTTTAATGTTAGTTAATGGACCTGAGCTAACATGGACTAACAATGACCAGTTGTATTTTTATTAACTAACGTTTACAATGATTAATAAATACTATAACAAAATTGCTCATTGTTAATGTATAGTTAATGTATTATCTAATGTTAACTAAAGGAAGTTTATTGTAAAGCATTACCTCAGTCTGAGACAATGAGTCTTCGCATATGATCTCATAATCAAGTGTCTCTGTCAGTTCGCGTTCAATGGAGAGTAAACATCGAGGACCGTAGAAATGAGCGCAGCTGCAAATATGCAGTTTGTTGTAGAGAACAGTATCTAGCACAACATTAATGTGTGTCTTTTAACAAAGGACGCATCTATTTAGCAGATTAAACACTGTGACTGTGCTAATATGATGCTTCAAACATGCTTGGCTCAGATGTTTCCAATCCATTACCCGCAGGTGGTCTGGCTTCATTTGTTAACGGTACGGATTCATTGCTAAGACTTAGTTTCAATTGGGATCTTTAATATATACTTTTTAATATTAGTTGGGGACGCTTGATTGATTGCACAGAGACTATTGGAAGAGAGCTGAACTGGATGATGACATCACTGAATCATCAATGAACTGAAGACTTTAGCTGAAAAATGACTCCGTTATTGTCCTCTTGCATTATTGACAAACTATTTTCCTGTTTGACACTGTAAAGCTGCTTTGACACAATCAGAATTGTATAAAGCGCCATACAAATAAAGGTGATGTGTCTTGACTTGACTAAAGAACTGATCTGATTGGTGTTTGTTTCACTATTTTCAAATTCAACTCCACAAAAGTGCGCAATTTACTATTATGTCTTTACGTCGTAAACATAGCATTGTGGGTGGGACTAACAGAAACTGATGAATCGTGATTTTGACAAGTGTATGGTATGCACCTGTTGGAAGAGGGAAAACTAAATTGCCTGTAATTGGATCATGAAAACTTGTGTTTAGTATATGTTTTTAAACTAAATATATAACGTTACAGTGAAATAAGACTTTTATTATTATCTTTTAATAAATTACATCCATAAGGAAAATTACCAACTTCTCATTGGGTGGGCCACAGTTGAAAGTGGGTGGGCCTGGGTTTCGCCACTGCTAGAGACTTCCTTCAAAACAACCCAATCAAGTAAATATTTATTTTATACAACATTTACTCAATATATATATATATATATAGAGAGAGAGAGAGAGAGAGAGCGCAATATTGAACACCAGCTAATATTGCAGTTTTAATCCTTTTTAACCCATGAAGTAAAACCAGGTAACACCACACCAGCCTGTTTCCATGTTTATTCAGGCTCGCAACAATTTAATCCCAAATCATCTTTGCTTTATCAGCACAGCAACTTCTAATAGCTAATCATTTCCACTATGTTTGGCTAATTACGACTCATACAACGCCATCTAGCATAGCAGTTTGTTAATTAGCTGGGTGATATTCCAGGAATATTAATAGGGACACACGGCGAGATTAACTGTCAGTCATTTCCGAATTAAACAAACGTCATTGGCTGCAGACGAATGTAAACACAGCTATCGACACTGGCAGGACAGTATGTATTTCTATCCGCTCACCTCGGCTAAACTCTCTACTTAAGAGGAGTTATGAGGCTGACTGCTCCGGCAGGCAGGCAATAAAACACCACCGCCCTCACTTACGTAGCACCACTCCATACTAATGTACGGCTGGGTGTGCATGCAAATAATGCATGTCAGAGACAGTTGAATATCAAGCCACAAAGAAAACAAACAGATAGTACTTCCAGGGAATAAGTCTTTGAAATATTAAGTGTAGCGTTAGAATGAAGTTGGTCACGGGCTGGAAAGCATCTTGTACACAGTAGGAGCTGTCAGTGAAAATCATTGTGCTTCGTCCTTTGTCCTTGATGTTATTTCTGTGAGAACCGAACTTTTCGCTGTTAAGAAATGAAAAATCTGGAGCATCTAAATTTAGAATTGTCATGTTGGAGTTAATCACCCACCAACGAACACAGACTGAGGATTGCATTCAGAAGAAGAGATCGCGGTGTGCCAAGGAAAAATTGATTTGCTCTGTTTCTGGTGACAAAATCACTTTAATATCTGGAATGGATACAAATTTGGGGCTTTTCTTTTTTTCAGATTTGGAGGCAAAAATTAAGATTTATTTGCAATAAGTAACAGACAGCCATTACATCTATGTAAAAACATGCAAAGAAAAGAAAAACATCTTTAACATGTCTCTCCTAGACAACAAGACTAAATAAAGCCATCCACATTCCGTTTATGGCTCTGTACTCTTAATGTACAGTGGGTATAGAAAAGAATCACCTCCCTTTATAATCACATTTTGTTGCTTTACAGCCTGAAATGAAGACGGAGATAGTTTTTGTTTTATCCAGCTGTATTTACTCAGTGCAACTTAGAACATCCAAGTGAAAGATATAACACGTTGGTGTCATGTTGGTGTTATATCTTTCACTTGGATGTTATAAGTTGCACTGAGTAAATACAGATGGATACAGATGGATCATTTCAGGCTGCAAAGCAACAAAATGGGATTATTTTAAAGTGGCGTGATTATTTTCTCTACCCACTGTATGTCAGCTATTGTCTCATTTGTGTGTTCTTTTAATCCTCCCCAAGAAGTGTTGAGAAACATCTGAGGCAAACTCAGTTAACCAGGCTATTCAACAAGAAAACAAAATGTAGGGCGGGATGGATTTTATCCATCAGGAATTGATTGGATCGTGAAATTGGGCATTATATATTAGAATGGAGTCAAAAGGAGTCATTTTAGAGGCAGAACAAATTTAAGGGCTGCACAATTCATCAAAATAAAAATGCAATATGTTGATTATCAAATCACAAGTTGTGATTTAATTAAATAGACATATGCACTTTGTGCTTCAGAGCAAAGTTCAGCACTGTACTCTTTTACACGTGAGCAGTTCATGATCATGATTGTTTTAATTGTAGCTGTACTGTAAAATATTAAATATTTTATTTTCTTAACTTTTGTTATTTAATTAACAGTGAAATAATACAATAGAAATATTATTTATTCTGTTTACAATATTTATTTAGTAATCCTCATCCTACTTTAGTAATAATAATTTTCAAAAAATTATAATAATTATTATTATTATTATTATTTTATTATTACGAATTTGACCAAAATTGTGCATACCAAACAAATGAGTACACACTAGAGCCTTTAAAAAAACACACATTTTAAATGTCACCCATAACTTTTTTTAATGTTAAAAAATAGCATTTGCATATTTTTAACTCAATCGCAACAGCCCGAAAATTAGGCAAAACTTTACAAAGATTAATGTTTCCGTTTTATTGAATAACCACACAATAGATTATGCCGAATCAGAATACAGTGCATTATTAAAACATTTTATGGATCAATCTCATGACGACTTTAATAAAATATTACCTATTATATATCTATTATATATTTATGACTATTATATGTATATAATCCATTCCTTAAATCCTCCTAATAATTCTGCCTGAGCTTTGACTGCTAAACAATAACATTTTCTCTAAGTATGTGATATGAACCATATATGCATCCAAATTTATACAGACATTTACTTGTACCTCTGATCAGTTTTTAAACAGAAGAGTAATTTTATAGAAGCTCCAGCTCAAAGTAAATGACAGCTCACACTATCAGTGCTGTATTTCATCACCAGTGTGTCAGGCAAACTGATTTGCAGAGATCAAATTCCTTTGTGCTGTTTGGGGATATGTGAGACGAAGATTATCCCTGACACTGGCGGGTAAGCGCCAAAGATGAGTATCTCCAGAAAGACACAGGCAGGAGTTTTAGTCAATGTATGAAATTCAAATGTCTGTACATGACACATCACTCTATGCCTCAGTCCAAAACTGTCAATGCAACATAATGCCAGTGGTGCCAACCTTTGGTTTCAAGGCGGTAGAGGCAGAGTTATTATTAGTTCAAGAAACAGTTCACCCAAAAATGAAAATCTGATGAAAATACTCGCTCTCAGGCCATCCAAGATGTAGCAATTATTTATTCATCGTAACAGATTAGGAGAAATGTAGCATTACATCACTTGTTCACCAATGGATCCCTCTGCAGTGAATGGGTGCCGTCAGAATGAGAGTCCAACCAGCGGATAAAAACATCACAATAATCCACAAGTAATCTAAGTCGTCCACATCTGGCATTTTTGTTTCTTAATCGATCCCATTAAAGACTGATCATTCCAAAACTATCATTACTCCACTATCCATAATATTGTTTTTTTCCAATGAAAAAGTCATCACATGTGAATCAGGTGAGAAATATGTGCACATCAAGCACCGTTTGCAAGCCAAAACAGTTCTAAACAAATACATTTTGATGTCAGAGGAGAACAAGGGATGATGTATTTGTTTCTTACAAACAAACAGCTTTTCACTTCCCAAGACATGAATTGATGGACTGTTACTTTGGAATTATTGTGATACTGTGGCTCTGAAAGCATGAAATGGACTATTTTCCCCCAGTCCCAAATGACCTCACAGCTCAGGATACTGTCTGTTTTAGGATTGTGCACGTTGATGCCATCCACCAATCAGCATGCACTTACGGCTCAGAAGACTGACTCAAAAAAAACGTCTTCAGAACTGAATTTCAAGGCAGTGAATGTTAATTTAATGTGGCATTACCAAACTGAATTGCAAAAATGATGGCTGTTTTCAAACAGGTTTCCTTCTCAAACATTCCAACTGCCCAAACTCACACAAATTCGATATGTTGGACTGGCTGTCGTTGTCCTCTGGCATTTATTCAAGCTGTATAGCTGTATATTCTAGAATTTGTTTTACAAGTAATTTAAAATGTCACAAACATTTTTGGAGGGCTCTGAAAGCATGAAATTAACAATTTATTTCCGGGTTTTGTTGACGTCACAGCTCAGGATAGTCTTTATTGCGGGGCTGTGCACTTTGTTGCATGCTGATTGGCGGATGACATCACATTTACAGCTCAGAAGTGCCAGTGCTACAGTGCCAGAGGTGAATTAAAGGTGGTGTTACAAAATTAAATAGCAATTATGATTGTTTTCAAGCAGGTTTACCTCTCAAACACTCCAACGCCCAAACTCACATAAATTCGTTATGTTGGGCTGGCTGACATTTTCCTCCATTTTCCTGGTGTTTACTCAAAAATAGCTTCTAGAATTTTTTTTTTCATGTCTGCTGACATCACAGCTCATGATATTCTCTATTATGGGGCTGTGCACGTTCTTGTAATGCCATCTGCCAATCAGCATGCATTTACGGCTCAGATGATTTACTCAGAAAACGTGCTCCGTGAAGTGAATTCCCATGAAGCAAGTCACATATAGGAGGGGTCATGAGACAGCAGAACTTATCAAGACGATGAGAGGAGTGCTAATGGCCAGCTTTCTCCAGGTATTATGGACTTCCGTGATCGGGACACTCAAACAAACGAAGGATAGGAGAACGTATCCCAGCATTTCAAATACGTTTGAGCTCCAATATGTGAGCTCCAAAAAGCGTCAACAACAAAACTGTGAAAGTTCAAAACCGCTCTGAGAAAGTTGATGCCATTGGTGGAGCCCATTTATCTTTAATGTCGGGGTTGGGGCTGACAGTGTGAACAGAAGAGGGAGCACAGATTCGCCGGGCTGAGCAGCGCTTGAGTGAAGGGAGTGAGCCGTTGCCGAATATGAGGGAATTCTGAAAGATTGATGAGCGGAGGAGGATGATGGTTGGGTTAGCAGTCTGAGAAATTGGACTAATCCATCCAAGCTTCCTCAACGGATCAGATCAGTGCATTCTCCTCCACAACTTCCCATCACAGCATGCTGTCCTGTTAAAATAGCTCAGTCTCTGGAGGTTTATGCTTGTAAAGCACTCCTCAGCACCAGACTTCTGAGCTTTCTATTTCCCTTCATGCTCTAAAACTGCAAACGGCTTTGTTTTAAACCCGTTTCTTTTTCTTTTCTCTCTCTTTGTTTTGCTCTCTCTCTGTAATTCATATCTATGCACACATAAACAACTTCCCCTCCTGTTATCGTCATTTAGCCTGGTCACGAGTGTAATTCTGGGCCCAGAGTGCCCCCTGCTGGTGAGGAGCGGGACAGCAGACACCGTGCTCCACTGCTGTGAGAGAAACCAAGTATGAAATCACTCTGGCACCAGGCCTGCCAACCTCAGCCAATGGCCCTCTTCCTGAGCGCCATCTGTAGCCTCCAAGGGATGAGAACTGGATGGCTGGTCCGACTGGGTTCCATATCCATAAACAGAGCCCAAAACCTGAGGCAAGTGACCGCACAGGGCACAGCTCAAAGACTCATGCTCCACATGCGTGGATATGTCCTTTCAGGTTGTATATTTCACATCTGCATTCCTGAATGTAGTTGACTGGAACTGCATTCTTTTACAAAGAGATGAATCACCCTGATGAAACCTGTGTTTAAATGTCTATACAGTTCTATATTTTGTTTTATTTTAGTACCTCAACTTAAACTAAAAGAAAACCCTGATGTTATTACAGCTAGGAGGTTTTCTGTGTTGCATTGTGGCTTATTTATCAGTAACTTATGACTGCAAAAACAGCAATGTGATTAAACACCCCACTATTCAATAGTTGATTTTTTTAAGAATAAAAAAATTTGAATTCTTCTGTCAAGCAATATAGTACACTGGGGTTGACAAACACACAACATGACATGCCTATAAAATGTATAGTTTTTTTTGTTTTTAGGCATCTATGGTTAGATGAAGAACCTTTAACATCCATAAAACCTTCTGTTTTTCAGATCTGCATTTCTGCATTGTAATTCTAATTTATTCTTACAATCTAAACTTTGGGACTCACTGTGTATTTTTTTTTTCCCGGTGATATGGTTATTATGTGGTGTATATACACTGGTTGCCATAGTAATAACGTAGGCGTCAACACGCTGACCCAGTTCTTGTCACTTTCACCTATCTGCTACAACTGTGAGTGCAGAGCTGGCAGTATGGAGAGAGGTGACAGAAAACAAGACATTTTCACTCTTTATCAACACTGTGGCATAACGTTACTGTGCTCAAATCACACAGCATTCTGAATGATGAGGGACTGACAATCTAATATGAATCTGATTTCAAATGCACATAAAATTTAGGTTTGCTAAAAGTAAAAAAAAAATGTCCTTTGCTCAACCTACATAAAATAATCGTATTTGAATCAACCAGGGAATCAGGAAATCAAGTTTCAGTGCGCCTCTGCTGATATATACTGTAATTACACTATTCTCTAGGCAAAAGACATGCATTTTTATTTATTTTTTTATTGACAGGCAGTCAAAAGTAGCACATATGCAACAAAAACACTTTTTTTTCCAAGCAACATATGATCACAAAAAAATGAATTATTGATTTTTTGACTTCTTAACAGCAGAGTGTTTTTCCAGGACTATTGAAATGAGTTTTAATTAAAGAGTCAAGGTTGATTGGATGAGCCGTGTTGAAAGCCATTGTACAATTAATATAAACACACGACTTTGATGCACATTCTATGTTAATACACCAAGTTGCTATTTTGGCAACAATAGAGCTAATGAAAAATGTATTTAAAAATTGGCACATTTATGGCACATTGGTGTCTTTTATCATATTGCTGTTTTATAAAAGCGATAAGCCACTCAGCGACACTGATTTTACCATGGGTAAGAGGTGTTTTTAGGCACAGTACAAAGCAGAGTCTCTCATGACTTACTGCTTCAATAACAGTCAAATCAGCTTCACAATCACATTCAGCAGGCATCAGAATGAAGAACAGATTGCTGTGGCCAACAAATGTTAGAAAATATTTTTGGAACCAAAATTGTACGAGCTGGCAAGAATATAAATTCTGTATAATTGGCAGGATTGGGCATAAATGACTCCGAGTTAATGCGCCTCAGCTTCCTGTTAAAGGAAAAGACTCCAGGGAGATCCTTCAGTCAGAATTTGCATTTTAAAATGATGATAAACCGTGTCTACACAAAACACCACTCATCGACAGCACATTGTCTGTTTAGTATAGGCTGAGGCCAGAGACTAAATTGATTTATCAGTGCTTGATCAGTGCATTTTTTTTCTTTTTAATATTTATCAATTATACATTAATATATTATTATAGTTGTAAGTAGAATGGAGTTGTTATGAACTAAAATCTTAATATATGAACTAAACTATTTTAGTTTCATTAGTTCATTAGATAAACTAAACTGCACGTGTCCCATGTACACATACATTTGTGCTGCATACCCACGTTGAAGATTAACGCTTGCCAAGCACCAAAAGCAAGGAAAATCTGGCATTGGCAAGTAAATAATATTACATCAGTTGCCAATGTACTAGAAGTTTATGTATAAAGTGTTTTTTTGTTTTGTTTTTTTCTGTATTCAGTATTCGTCAGCTGCAATTAACCTTACTGCCTCTACCTTTGTTTAAATAGTTTGCCAGTCCTTCCTCTTTATTTATTATTTTCTCTGTCCGTCTCTCTCTCTCTCTGTAAGGTTGTGGTATCCTGGTGTAGCAATGGTAAGTCTTGGCCTTCAGCCATAGCACACATAAAAGCATGTTTATAACTAAAGCGTTAGCCAAATCCCACTCGGGCATAGTTGTTCGAAAATGCACCATAAATCTTCAATTAATATTCCTTTTTCAAGTTAAGTTCAGTCGATAGCATTTAAGGCATAATGTTTATTACCACAAAAATGAATTTCCACTTTTCCCTCTCCTTTTATTCAGCAAAAAGCAAAAATACAGTTTACAGTGTATTTTATTTCAGTTTATAGTGACCCACTTACATTGGAAGTGAATGGAACCAGTCTGTTAATGTTGAAGTCAGTATGAAATGCATGTTGCGACTAACTTTACTATTATAGTGTGACATATTTCTGAGGGAAACAGCTAAAAATGCAGGGCAGGACATGAATTGATCCATCAGTTGTTGGTTGGATTGTGAAAAGTGTCTGTTGTATACTGGAATGGAGGCAGATCTGAATTAGAGATTCACCAATGTATCGGCCAATGATCGGGATCGCCTGATAAAAGCAATTTATTTCAGCCATCGGTCATCGATTGTTCAAAATCAGCCGATGATCAGGGCGCAAAAAGGTGTCAGACTGCAATTCATAATGTGTGTGAAGAAAATCTCTCTGTTGATTTTAGGGCTGTACATTCAGTCTGAATGCTGCTTTTAAATGTGATGTGACAGATCACTGTAGCGCCTCAGTTCAAGCAGCAGCGCGGAGCGAGAGTCTCTTCCGCTTTAATAAGTTATAGTGCCAAATAAACATGAATGAACATCAGAAGGTATGTTAAAAGATACAGTATAGCTGACCGAAATGTATCATGTCTAATGCAATCGCTCAATCAGTGTTTCAACCGTGGAAAGATCCCAATAAAACAGACTGTGAACAGTATGTCACTTAACGTGGCCTTTACCTCAGCTGTAAAGTAACACTAAAGAGGAGGTATTTTTTACTTATAATTATATATGTATGTTTGAATAAATCTGGCATGAAGACAGGTATTTATGAAGACTATGTGCAAATGAGTTTATTTTTAGAGTGTAATTATGATATTTGAAAATAAATAGCAGTTGAATAGAGTAGCTCTGTTGTTGATTTTAACCTTTAATATTATAGTAGTGTGCCAAATGATAGAGCTCCCTGTGTAGTTAACAGCATTGGTTAGGAGAGTTTTTTTTCCTTAAGAAAATCAAACTATCGGTATTGGCAATATCATTCTGAATAATCGGCTATTGTATCTGCAGAGAAATTCAGTATCAGTGCATCTCTAAACTGAATGCATTACAGGGTGATCTGACAGGAACTGCAAGTCATGACAGTTTGATTAAAGCAACAAAAACAAAAAAAAGTAAATAAAATAAAAATAAATGCATGGCTGAATCATTCACATTAAGATCATATGCATTAAGAAAATAGACATGGCAAATTTATGCCAATTTAAAAATACGGTTTTAGCCACAAGAAAATGTTAATATGATTTTTTTTTTTTTTTTTTTTTTTAACCTTTTTCTGTGTTTCTGTGTACAGTACAACTTATGCTTTAAACCAGTTTACAGCTTAAACAATACCAAGTTTAACCAAGATTATGTTAGAGCTTTTATAAAATTATAAGCAGCTTCTTCAATCATTCAGGAATTGACTTTCTGTGACGTGGCTGACGAGACGTGAGACGTGTGTATCCATCTGCAGGCTTTATTAAAGGGACGTGGTAAACAAGCAGGGTCAAACAATGGCAAACAGGTATATGGCGGGCAAAACACAAGAATAGTCCCATGGCTAGCGTAGGTCACCGATCGGCAGACAGAATCACAGGGGCGAGACGAGAGGGAAAAATCCAGGAAAACAGGCAAAGATCAGAAACCGCGAAAACAGGCAAGGCAAGGCAAAACAAGGAAAACACAGAGACTTGGAATGGGGTACGGGCTAAACAATACTCAGCAGAGAATGGCAGTTTGAGTGGGTGTTATATAGTGAGTGAAGTGATAAGAAACAGCTGTGTGCAATGAGTGCAATCAGTGCAGTGTGCAAACCGTGCAATGAATGATGGTATATGTAGTCCGGGGTGCTATGCAACCGTTTGTGTTGTGCGAGAGTCAATGTAATGAAAGGGTGACCTCTGGTGTTGATTGAACGGAAGTCCGATGGGGACCGGATTCCTGACAGAGCCCCCCCCCAAGGAGCGTCTTCCAGACGCTCCAAACACTAAACAATCCAGGTGGGCGGTGGAGCGGAGGCGGAACAGGGGGAGGGACGGAGGGCCAGGTCCAAGGATAGGAAAGACCAGGGACTGAGTCAGAGCCGGCGGAGCAGGTGGAGCTGAGGACCACCACAGCAGAGCAGACGGGACCGAAGATCCCCACGGCGGAGCAGAAGACCACCGGAGCCAGACAGTAGACCACCACGGCGGGGCAGAGAACCCCCACGGCGGAGCAGAGGACCACCAAAACCAGACAATAGACCACCACGGCGGAGAAGAGGACCACCAGAACCAGACAGTAGACCCCCACGGCGGGGCAGAGGACCACCACGGTGGGGCAGAGGACCACCACGGCGGAGCAGAGGACCACCAGAACCAGACAGTAGACCACCACGGCGGAGCAGAGGACCCCCACGGTGGAGCAGAGGGAACAGGAACCCCCCCTGGTGAACCACACCGATCAGTAGACCATGGCGGAGACTGTAACAACGAAAGAGCAGAGACAGACAACACAGACAAAACATTGGGGTTGACAGACAAGGCTGAGAGTTCAGAGGCAGCCTCCTTGGCTGGGTCGGGACAAGACAAAAGTTCACAAACTGCCTCCATTACCGTGACAGGACAAGCAGGGAGTTCGCAAATGGCCTCTATAGCTGTGACAGGACGGGCAGAGAGTTCACAGACTTCCTCCTTGGCCGGAACAGAACAGGCAGAGAGTTCATAGACGGCCTCCTTGGCCGGAACAGAACAGACAGAGAGTTCATAGGCGGCCTCCTTGGCCGGAACAGGATGAGCAGGAAGCTCACAGGTGGGTACTACTGATACCTCTGGAGGTTCTGCAGCGGATGCAGTCACCTCTGGAGGTTCTACAGTAGTGCCTTCAGGATACAGGGAGAGTTCGGCAAGGGTTTATTCGACCCTGAAATGACAGGTTGAATGTGCGTTTCTAGGCGCCACCACCACGCAAGGAGCTGAAGCGAGCACTGCCGCTTCGGAAGGTTCTGCAGCATGCGCCGCCACCTCTGGAGAAACTGCAGCGGGCATCATCGCTTCGGGGAACACAGCAGCAAGCGCCACCACCTCAGGAGATTGTAGCTTCAGCCACCGACTCTGCAGATCTGATAGTGGGTGCTGCCGCCTCTGGAAGTTCTGTGGAGGTGTATGCAGCCCAAACACAACAAAAAGCGATCCCCATCAGGGGAAATACTTCAGACAGGGGAATTAGTTCAGGATCAGAAGGGTTAGAGTGAGTGGGTTTGTGGATCCCAGCGGTGCGTGCAGACACCAGCGGTAAATCCCTCATACTGGATACCAGACTGGGATACCGAAAGGACTGACCCGACGAGTGGGGTCTGGGGTGCAACAGACGACATGACAAGACTCTGACGATCACGCTGGTCCTGACAATACCTCAGAATGATCAGCTGTGACTTACGTGACTCAGATTATCACTGTGCTGACGTGACTCAGGATGTCAGCTGTCGTGACTTTACGTGATCAGGATGATCACTGTGACGTGACGGGACTCTGTATATCAGCTGTGCCGTGACGGAACTCTGGATATCGCTTGACTGAGGACTCATGAATACCAATGTGACTTGACCTTGCCCTCATGACGATCAACTGTGACTTGACTTGACTCATGAAGAACCACTGTGACTTGACTTGGTTCAGGAAGATCAGCTGTGACTTGACTTGTCTCAGGAAGATTAGCTGTGACTTGACTGGACTCAGGAATATCCGCTGTGATGTGACGAGGCTCTGGCAGATCAGCTGAGACTTGACTTAACTCATGAAGATCAGCTGTGACTTGAATTGACTCAGGGTAAGTCAACTGTGATTTGACCTGACTCATGACGATCAGTTGTGACTTGACTAGACTTCTGACGATCAGTTGTGACTTGACTAGACTCATGAATATCAGCTGTGACTAGACTTGACTCATGACGATCAATTGTGACTTGGCTTGACTCATGACGATCAGCTTGACTTGACGGGCACTCAATATTGGCAGCTGTGACATTGACGGGGTGTCTAGTGTGGCCGCCATTTTGCGATCAAGCTCCGCTGTCACCGCCATTTCAGTCACAGACACTGTGTCGCGTTCTTGCTCTGCGACACCCACAGTAAACAAAGACCCGACCGCCAACAAAGCATAATCCATAAACTGAGAGAGTGATGAACGCGGACCCTCGCGTCTAAGCTTAGACTTCAGCGGTTGATTAATGCCCTCACAGAAAAAGTCTATCAAAACACAGTCTGGTAAGTCTGAATAGTGAGCGATGGCTAAAAACTCTCGCATATGGCTCTCCAAAGATCGGGGGCCCTGTTTAACGGCTAACAAAATTCTTGCCGTGTCCATACATGGCCAATATTCTTTGGAAAAGCCGCTGGATCCTCGTTGGGCTGAGTATTCTGTAACGGGGCTGACAAGACCTGAGACGTGCGGATCCATGTGCAAGCTTTTATTAAGAGACGTGGTATAACAGGCAGGGTAGAACAATGGCAAACAGGTATGTGGCGGGCAAGACACAAGAATAGTCTTAGGGCTAGCGTAGGTCAACGATCGGCATACAGAATCACAGGGGCGAGACAAGAGAGAAAAATCCAGGAAAACAGGCAAAGAACAGAAACCACAGAGACTCGGAATGGTTACGGGCTAAACAATACTCACAAGACTGGCAGTTGAGTGGGTATTATATAGTGAGGGAGGTGAACATAAAACAGCTGTGTGCATGAGTGCAATCAGTGCCTGTGCAAACCGTGCATGAATGATGGGATATTTATATTCCTGGTTGCTATGCCACTTATTGTTGTCCGAGTCAATGTAGAAAGGGTTACATCTGGGGTGATAACGAAGTCCATTTCCCGGATTAGTTTTTAATAATTATATTTTCAATATATTTTCACTAATACTTATAATTATTTCAATATTATAGATTGGTGAACATTACTCTGAATTTTGTTGTTTGTTTGTTTGTTTGTTTGTTTGTTTGTATGTTTGTTTGTTTGTTTGCTTGCTTGCGTTGGCTTGTTTTATTTTATTTTATAATATTTACCTCTAATTAAATATCACAATATCCTAACTTGATCTTTTTGGTGAAACAACAGACTCTTTATGGTGACATTTGCAGGAGTTCTCCAATCATTTAGTCTGCTTAAACCTGCTTTTGAGAACAATGCCCACATCTCACCATCCAATCTACAACCCATGAATAGAATCAAGTCCCGCCCGGCATTTTTTTTTTCTTTAAATTGTATTGAACCTGTAATATTAAAGGAATAGTTCATTTTTTCCATACTGTGGAAGTCAATGGCTATTATCAACTGTTAAGTTTATACAAACATTCTTCAAAATATCTTATTTGTGTTTCACAGAAATAAATAAAACTCATACAGATTTGAAACAAATTGAAGGTGAGTACATAATGACAGAATTTTCATTTTTGCTTTAAATATCTCTTTCATTTTAAGGGTATTCCAGCCCAGGTACACATAAGCAGTGGACTATTCTGGTCCAGGTACATGTTATAAAAAAAAAAGCTACTAATGCAACCTGCTGTACTTAAACCATTTAGCCAAGCCAGGCAGGTTCACATTACAAGTTAGTCCATCACCATTTCAGTGAAGCTGGTTCTGGCAAACATTGCTATAATACACATGATTAGCATGGCTTTTTGCAGAATCAGCAGTAAACACCTTTGTTCTTGGTGGGTAGATCTGCATTAGTGGGAGGGTTTGCGTTTTTGCATTCATGCAGCTTGCCAAATTTGTTGGTGGGATCTTTTGTATGCGTATTTGCACAACAAAACAGCATGTCTTTGTGTAAGTTCTTAGCAGCATCAAATCTTCATACTTGCTTTGCATTAGCAGTGTAAGCTCATCTAAAACTAACAACTTTATAAATTGTAATACTTACTCCAAGAATTAATTTGACAGAATTTTTAACAAAATACTTTGGCTAGTATGTTTATGGCTGGCAAATGTTTTAATTTCACCAACTTTTGTAGGGCCCTATGATTTCCATGTTGCAGAATCATGGAAAACCAGCCATTAAAATAGAATTACACAGTGTCTTAGAATTTGGCAAATCTTGAATAAATAAATCAAAAGTAGGACTGTACACTTAATCAAACTGTGATATGGACTATTGTCTGTAAACACTGAAAATGACTGCTTAATAAAATGACTGCTATTCAAATATGAAGTCTTCATGATCTCTGTGTCTCTGTGTGAGTGAGCGGTGTGGTTTGGTCTATACTGAAGCTCGAGTGTGGTGTTTTTTTAGCATCTGTCGTCCCACTTTAAAGGGGTCATATGATGCGATTTCAAGTTTTCCTTTATCTTTGGAGTGTTACAAGCTGTTCGTGAATAGATAAGATCCCTGAAGTTGCAAAGACTAAAGTCTCAAAACCAAAGAGATATTCTTTATCAAAGTTAAGACTCTGCCACACCCCCCTAAAACGGCTCGTTCTAACACGCCCCCACATATCTAGGTCACCATGTGGGAATATTTGCATAATGCGGCCCAAATGTGCACGCAAAGAAAGAAGGCGTGATTTCAGTAACCGCAGTTAGTGTTGAAGCAGCCATGTCAGGGAGATGCTGTGTGTTTCCATGCGAAAGCAAAAGCACTTTATTTGGCCTTCCGAAAGTAGATGCATTTAGGAATCTTTAAGATTACTTACAACAGAACAGCAATGCATTTTATGGATGACCGTTTTTGTGAACCTAGGAGAGGAGGTAATCCTGACTTTGCTATGACAATCTGGCACATCTGAATCAGCTACTGTTTTGTTATTATTTTAAGTTTTTGCTATTGACTGTTCAAAAATGCGGTGTTTTGCGACATCGTGTGTGTGTGTGCTTGAGAGAGAGAGAGAGACAGGGTCACAATGGAGTCAGCTGTCTTAACCGCGGCTTGTGTACTGCTTCATTACTGTGTCTGTTCCCCTTTTCGGGCTTGAACTGATGGTAAAACTAATGACTTTATTAACTGTTCCCCTTTACATTTATTTTGAAAGCTGAAGCTCGCGATTATGGTAATGGGCGTTACATTTCCGACGAGTGCTTTGCGGTGTTCGGCCAATCACAATGCACTGGTCAGCTGGCCAATCAGAGCAGACTGCTCTTGTCGGAAGGAGGGACTTTGTAGAGAACTAAGCGTTTGAGAGAGGCGGGGCGTTTGAGAGAGGACCTACAATAATAGTATTTGGAAAATAATGTGTTTTTTGAACAGTAAAAGCATGTCAACATATTCTGGTTACACCAAATACACAAAATAATGATCTTTTAAATAGCATCATATGACCCCTTAGAGGAGTCCGTCACTTCCTGTTTGTTGCTGCCGTGTGTTTTGAGTTTGAGTTCCGTCAAGTTAATTCTTTGTCGTCTATTTTTTATCTTAAAATCAATTTTATACAGCATAATTTTTTTTTCTATAACGTGTGAATATATCCCCCATTGTATTCTACAACAACAATAATCGGAGCACCTTGTTATCACTAGTTCTATTTTTGACTTTCCGAGTCGCTATTAGCATATAGCCCGCTAGCATCGCTAGCGTGGTTGCCGCTAATCTCGCTTACTCTAATACTCTATTCACACACATTACCATTGTTTTACTCACTGTTACTTGCTTTAATGGTGGATGTGTGTCTACCTTTGAGTGCAGGTGAGGACACGTTCGAGCTGCATTCGGTGCGGGTCGAGCTGGAGGCCGTGGAGAAGCAGATCCGTGACCTGTTGGAGAGGCAGACCCAGTTGAGAGAGTGGAGAGTCGCGCTGGAAACATTCCAGGCTGACGCTCACAAGTCCGAGGTAAGTATACAGCGCACTGCTAACTCTCCCACCACCTCTAATCCGTGTGTTTCTCTGCACAGACCCGGTGCACCCAGGACGCGATCTTCCCAGATTTCCTTCACCTCGGCGCCGGGACACCACGGACCCTGGGTGCAGCTGCAGCGTAAGACGTGAGCCAGGTCCCTGGCGACGACCTCTCCCCCTCCGCCGCCTCCGGTCTTCGAGATCTCCACCCGGAACCGCTTCGCTCCCCTCCGCGAGACGGAACGCGACGCTGTGATCATCGGAGACTCCATCGTCCGGCACGTCCGTGCTACGTTAGCTGAAGGTAAGGTGCACACTCACTGTTTCCCTGGTGCTCGTGTTCTCGATGTTTCTGCGCAGATACCCGCGATCCTGAATGGCGACGAGAGCCCCGGAGTGGTCGTGCTTCACGTGGGGGCTAACGACCCCAAGCTGCGGCAGACGGAGACACTGAAAAGGGACTTCAGTGAGCCTGATCGAGATGGTGCGCAGCACATCACACGCGGCGACGGTCATCGTGTCAGGACCGCTTCCCACGTATCGAAGAGGACATGAAAAGTTCAGTAGGCTTTTTGCTTTAAATGAATGGTTATTGTCATGGTGTAAAGAACAGAAACTGCTCTTTGTTAATAATTGGAATCTTTTCTGGGAGCTTCCTAGGCTTTTTCGTGCTGATGGTCTGCATCCCAGCAGAGTGGTAGAGGAGCTCATGCTGGACAACATCTCCAGGACGCTACGCTCCATATGACTAGTAAGTCAAATCTCAAATAACTGCCCTGATGACTTTTGTTATACCTGCTTAAATGATAGAAGTACTTGTGCTTTCCAATCTATAAAGACTGTGTCTGTTTCCCGAATAGTGAGGTCAAAATATAAATTTAATGCAGGATCTAGAAAAAATCTGATCGTGATTAAACCAGAAAAATTTAAAATAAATGAACAAAAACTATTTTTAAAGTTTGGGCTCCTAAACATTAGATCACTCTCACCCAAAGCAGTTATTGTAAATGAAATGATCACAGATAATCGTTTTGATGTACTCTGCTTGACTGAAACCTGGCTAAAACCTAATGATTATATTGGTCGAAATGAGTCTACTCCACCAAGCTACTATTTTAAGCATGAGCCCCGTCAGACTGGTCTTGGCGGCGGTGTTGCAACAATATATAGCAATATTGTCAATTTTACTCAGAAGACAGGATACAGGTTTAACTCATTCGAAATACTAATGCTTAATGTTACACTGTCAGATATGCAAAAGAAATCTATCGTATCTCTTGCTCTGGCTACTGTGTATAGACCACCAGGGCCGTATACAGATTTCCTAAAAGAATTTGCAGATTTCCTCTCAGACCTATTGGTTACTGTTGATAAAGCACTAATTGTCTGAGATTTTAATATTCACGTTGATAATACAAATGATGCATTAGGACTTGCGTTTACTGACCTAATAAACTCTTTTGGAGTCAAGCAAATGTCACCGGGCCCACTCATCGTTTTATTCATACGCTAGATTTAATTAGATTGCATGGAATTGATCTTACTGATATAGATATCGTACCTCAAAGCGATGATGTTACTGACCATTTCCTTGTATCGTGCATGCTGCGTATTACTAATATTAACTATATGGCTCCGCGTTATCGTCCGGGCAGAACTATTGTTCCAGCCACCAAAGACAGATTCACAAATAACCTGCCTGATTTATCTCAACTGCTCTGTGTACCCATAAATACACATGAACTAGACGAAATGACTAGCAACATGGGCACTATCTTCTCTAATACATTAGAAGCTGTTGCCCCCATCAAATTGAAAAAGGTTAGAGAAAAACGTACTGCACCATGGTACAACAGTAATACCCATTCTCTCAATAAAAAAACTCGTAGTCTTGATCGCAAATGGAGAAAAACTAACTTGGAAGTTTTTAGAATTGCGTTGAAAAACAGTATGTCCAGCTATAGACAGGCTCTAAAAGCTGCCAGGGCCGAGCATATCCACAAACTCATAGAAAATAACCAAAACAATCCTAGGTTTTTATTTAGCACAGTGGCTAGATTAACAAATAACCAGACGCCACCCGATCTAAATATTCTAAATATTCCCTCACAGTTTCATAGTAATGACTTTATGAATTTCTTCACTGAGAAAATAGATAACATCAGAAATACAATAACAAATGTAGATTCTACAGCGTATAATACTTAAGCTTCATTCATCGCACCAAAAGTACCTGCAGTGCTTTACAACTAGACAGGAAGAGCTAAATAAACGTATCCCTGCATCTAAACCAACAAAATGCCTGTAGATCCTGTTACCCACTAAATTATTGAAAGAGTTGTTACCTGTAGCAGAAGAACCGCTTCTCAATATTATTAACTCGTCGTTGTCTTTAGGTCACGTCCCAAAACCATTCAAGCTGGCGGTTATTAAGCCTCTTATTAAGAAACCACAACTAGATCCTAGTGAACTGGCAAATTACAGACCCATCTCAAATCTTCCTTTTACAGTGGGGAAAAAAGTATTTAGTCAGCCACCAATTGTGCAAGTTCTCCCACTTAAAAAGATGAGAGAGGCCTGTCATTTTCATCAATGTATACCTCAACTATGAGAGACAAAATGAGAAAAAATATCCAGAAAATCACATTGTAGGATTGTAGGATTTTATTTGCAAATTATGGTGGAAAATAACTATTTGGTCAATAACAAAATTTCATCTCAATACTTTGTTATATACCCTTGTTGGCAATGACAGAGGTCAAACGTTTTTCTGTAAGTCTTCACAAGGTTTTCACATACTGTTGCTGGTATTTTGGCCCATTCATCCATGCAGATCTCCTCTAGAGCAGTAATGTTTTGGGGCTGTCGCTGGGCAACACGGATTTTCAACTCCCTCCAAAGATTTTCTATGGGGTTGAGATCTGGAGACTGGCTAGGCCACTCCAGTACCTTGAAATGCTTCTTACGAAGCCATTCCTTCTTTGCCCGGGTGGTGTGTTTGGGATCATTTTCATGCTGAAAGACCCAGCCACATTTTCATCTTCAATGCCCTTGCTGATGGTAGGAGGTTTTCACTCAAAATCTCACGGTACATGGCTCCATTCATTCTTTCGTTTATACGGATCAGTTGTTCTGGTCCCTTTGCAGAAAAACAGCCCCAAAGCATGATGTTTCCACCCCCATGCTTCACAGTAGGTATTGTGTTCTTTGGATGCAACTCAGCATTTTTTCTCCTCTAAACACGACAAGTTGAGTTTTTACCAGAAAGTTATATTTTGGTTTCATTTGACCATATGACATTCTCCCAATCCTTCTGGATCATCCAAATGCTCTCTAGCAAACTTCAGACGGGCCTGTACATGTACTGGCTTAAGCAGGGGGACATGTCTGGCACTGCAGGTTTTGAGTCCCTGGCGGCGCAGTGTGTTAATGATGGTAGCCTTTGTTACTTTGGTCCAGCTCTCTGCAGGTCATTCACTAGGTCCCCCCGTGTGTTTCTGGGATTTTTGCTCACAGTTCTTGTGATCATTTGACCCCACGGGGTGAGATCTTGCGTGGATCCCCAGATCGAGGGAGATTATCAGTGTCTTGTATGTCTTCCATTTTCTAATAATTGCTCCCACAAGTTGATTTCTTCACACCAAGCTGCTTCCCTATTGCAGATTCAGTCTTCCCAGCCTGGTGCAGGTCTACATTTTGTTTCTGGTGTCCTTTGACAGATCTTTGGTCTTGGCCATGGTGGAGTTTGGAGTGTGGACTGTTGAGTTGTGGACAGGTGTCTTATACTGATCACGATTCAACAGATGCCATTAATACAGGTACGAGTGGAGGACAGAGGAGCCTCTTAAAGAAGAAGTTACAGGTCTGTGAGAGCCAGAAATCTTGCTTGTTTTTAGGTGACCAAATACTTATTTTACCGAGGAATTTACCAATTAATTCTTTAAAAATCCTACATTGTGATTTTCTGGATTTTTTTTTTCTCTCATAGTTGAGGTATACCTATGATGAAAATTACAGGCCTCTCTCATCTTTTTAAGTGGGAGAACTTGCACAATTGGTGGCTGACTAAATACTTTTTTGCCCCACTGTATGTCTAAAATTTTAGAAAAAGTTGTGTCTGCTCAGTTGTGCTCCTTCCTGCAAAAAATGATCTCTATGAAGAATTTCATGTCAGGTTTCAGGCCCCACCATAGCACAGAAGCTGCACTTGTTAAAATTACAAATTACATACTTCTTGCGTCAGACCAAGGCTGTATCTCATTGCTAGTGTTACTTGATCTTGTGCTGAAGGGGCGTTCGTATTATAGATCATGAATACTCATGATCGATTACAAAACTATACAGGTATTCAAGTGCAGGCTTTAAGATGGTTTAGATCCTACCTGTCCGATCGCTACCACCTTGTTCATTTAAATGGGGAGTCATCTCAGTTATCACCAATAAAATATGGATTGCCACAAGGATCTGTCCTAGGTCCTCGCTATTTTCAGTATACATGTTGCCCCTTGGTGATATTATTAGAAAATATGGGATTAGTTTGTTATGCTGATGATACTCAACTATAATCTCAACAAGACCAGATGAAACTTCTAAATTATCTAAGCTAACGGAGTGTGTTAAAAATGTAAAAAAATGGATGACCAATAATTTTCTCCTAATAAACTCGGATAAGACAGATATATTACCTATTGGACCAAAAGACAGTACACCGAAACTCGTGGATTACAATTTGCAACTAGACAGATGTACGGTTACTTCCTCTACAGTCAAAAATCTGGGTGTTATATTAGATAGCAGCTTGTCTTTTGAAAATCATATTTCCCATGTTACAAAAACAGCATTCTTCCATCTTAAAAACATTGCCAAGTTACGAAACATGATACCTTTTTCTGATGCAGAAAAGCTATTTCATGCATTCATGACCTCTAGACTAGACTATTGTAATGCACTGCTAGTGGTTGTCCTGCATCTTCAATAAACAAGCTACAGTTAGTCCAAAACGCAGCTGCTAGAGTTCTTACCAGGTCAAAAAAATATGATCATATTACGCCAATTTTACAGTCTCTGCACTGGCTACCTATTAAGTTCCGTATCAGTTACAAAATATTATTACTTGCCTATAAGGCCCTTAATGGGTTAGCTCCTGCATACCTAACTAGTCTTCTACCACGCTACAATCCATCACGCTCCCTAAGGTCGCAAAATTCTGGACTTTTGGTAGTACCTAGGATAGCAAAGTCCACTAAAGGAGGTAGAGTTTTTTTCACATTTGGCTCCCAAACTCTGGAATAGCCTTCCTGATAACGTTCGGGTTTCAGACACACTCTCTCTATTTAAATCTATATTAAAGACACATCTCCTTAGCCAAGCATTCAAATAATGCATCTCATAATCTTTTTCTGCAGTTATATCTGATCAAATGCACATTATTATGCCTTAGCTTGTGTTGAACAAATCATTTTGCTTGGTTGGAACAGCAGCTACGCTAACTATGTTTGTATTTGTTTCTCTGTTTTTAGGATTTACACAAGCTTCAGTCTGGATCCAGAACACCTGAGAAGAGATGATGCAACCCCTCAGAGGACCTCAGATGATGCCAACCCTGAAACAACTTACAGAACTATATACCAAAATTTGCTATAAGTTTGATTGCATCATAATAATTGCTGTTAATATTATTCATCTTCTGTTTTATTACGTCTTAAATTGATATTTCCGTACTGCTGGTTCGTCTGGTCAGAGGAGAACTGGCCCCCCGACTGAGCCTGGTTTCTCCCAAGGTTTTTTTCTCCATTCTGTCACCGATGGAGTTTTGCCGCTGTCGCCTCTGGCTTGCTTAGAGTTGGGGACAACGTAAAACTGAACAACTTCCTTTCAGCGATATCATTGCCAGGATTGCAAAATATTATTAAACTGAGCTGAATGTGACATCACTGAATTCAATGATGAACTGTCTTTAACTGAAAATTTGTGTTTACTATTGTCATTTTTGCATTATTGACACACTATTTTTTTTTTATTAATGCTGTTCAGTTGCTTTGACACAATCTGTATTGTTAAAAGCGCTATATAAATAAAGGTTCTGAAACTTGACATGAACACATTAACTTCATCTCCAGAGCTGCACTGAGAGTCACTTCACCAGCATTTCACCATTTCATTTGAAATTTTTTTTTCGACAATCACAACATAGATGTTGTTATTTTTTTTTAAGGAATATCAACAAATTCCCTATGCGAATGGGAACTCGCACTGCGTCCCCTAGAGGACACTTTGGGGAACGCCCTCAGCGTGACCTGTGTTTCTAAGTGCAGTGAAACGACAATGAACTTGAGTATACAAGTGCACCTGTAGCACCCACTTCCATCAGCTTCTGGTCTTCAGGCCTTTTGTTTGTTGTGTGCTTTGTGTGACAGAACTTTTTAAAAAAAAAAAAAAGAAGAAGAAAGGTAAAGCATGAGTGAGCGCAGTTTTAAAAGATGTGTCCCACCGTGTGAAAGGTACATCACACCTAGCGATTCTCATGAGCTATGTGTGGTGTGTCTGGGGGCACAGCATGCACGGTCGGCTCTCGAGGGAGCCGGCTGTGCCCACTGTGATCGTTTCACAGTGAAACAGCTGCGCTCCCGCTTAGCTCTGTTTACAGAGGACGGAAGCCAAGCGTCTGCGCCTCGTGGTGCTGGACCATCTGCTGCCGAGGCAGAGCGCCGTCTGCACTCATGGGGCTCACAGTTAGATCTGGCTGACGAGCTTGGGACGGGTCTCTCCCTATGCCAATCCTCAGTCGCCAGCTCTGTTGTTCTCGAACCGGATCTGGAAGCCCGAGGAGATAGACGTGACAGGAGTTGAGGTGGAGGCTACATCACAAACCGCCTCCTCCTCGTCACCAGCGTATGGGGAACTCTTGGACGTCATGACTCACGCCACCGCCAGGCTAACCCTGGACTGATCGGTGGAGATGCAGTAACGCGCGACTAGTAGCCGTCTGGATGAGCGCTTCCTAGCAGGTCATAAACGCTCCGCCCCTCCGAGCCTTCCATTCCTCCCTGAGCTTCACAGCGAGCTGTTGAGGTCATGGAGGAATCCTTTTTCTGCCCGCGTCTTCACCCCCAGCAAATCCAACTATGCTAATGTGAAGGGGCTGGGAGACAGTGGGTATACAAAGATGCCTCAGATGGAGGAATCCCTTGCGGGTTATCTCGATGCTCCCCAGGCGTCTTTGTGGAGGGCTACTACCTTGCCTTCGAAGCCGTGCCAGTTTACATCTCGGCTCGTGGGCAAGGCATACTCAGCGGCTGGGCAGGCGGGCGGTACCCTGCATACTATCTCTGTATTGCAGGCTTACCAGGCGGATCTGCTAAAGGACGCTGATGCGGCGGGGGCGTGGCTCCTGCTGAAATCGAGGAGCTCCGCCGCTCATGTGATCTTGCTCTCCGTGCAACCAAGCAAGCGGCTCGCACCATCGGCCGCTCTCTTGCGGCACTCATTGTCACGGAGAGGCATATATGGCTTAACCTGTCGGGGCTAAAGGAGAAGGACAGGTGTTTTCTCCTTGATGCCCCGGTTTCGCCTGCCGGGCTTTTCGGAGCTGCTGTTGAGACAGTAGTCCATAAGTTCAGGGAGGCGAAGGTTAAGTCAGCGGCATTTGAGCACTACATCCCTCGCCATAGGCGGCGTCCTTTCGGTCAACCACCTGAAGCTGAGCCTGCCGCCGTGCCCAGCTGGTGGCAGAGTCAGAAAGTGAGCATAGCTGCAAGAGGTCGCTGGGCAACTTTATGTTGTCATTTGCAACTTGAAACATATTCTTTCTTCTACTACAATTTTGTCATGTAGTGGGGATCAGTCCCTAATTTCAATTCGTAGTTTTCCAAGTACAACGGCGGCTTTCCCGTTGTATCTGTGTTAGGTTGTGAGATGTGTTGAGGAACGTGGGCTATTCCGCGAATTGCGTCCCACTCCTTCAGCTATTTTCTCTGTTATACGAATTGTGTTATGGGTTTAGAACGTTGGACATAATCTTTTCTTGCTTCCCACTTCTTATTTTCAAGTAAACAGGATGAGGCAGGTTGCCTCTGTACTGCACAAGACTGTGAGATGTGTTGAGAAGATGGGCAGTATTGCAGCTTGCATTCCCACTTCTTAATCTGTTGCGCAATAAGGCAGGGCGCTTCCCCTTCTGTATTGTGCTTAACACTCTGAGATATATGCGAGAAGGGTGGGCTATTCCGCAGCTCGCGTCCCACTTCCTCGGCTGTAATCCTCACAGTATTATATGCTTTGAAGTAGATGGGCAGTATTGCTTCTTGCATTCCCACTTCTTATAATTTACTGTGTGATAGCGCAGGGAGGGATTTTTCCCTCCGTTTGTGTGCACAGATATGAGAAGTACGCGGAGATGGTGGGCTATTCCGCGGCTCGTGTCCCATTTTCTCGGCTATGATCCTCACAATATTATAACGATTGAAGTAGATTGGCTGTATCGCTTCTCGCGTTCCCACTTCTTATGACCTGCAGTGCTTACCACAAGGGGGTTTCCCTCCATTTGTGTGGATAGATGTGAGAAGTATGCGGAGATGGTGGGCTATTCCGCGGCTCGCGTCCCACCTCTTCGGCTATGATCCTCACAATATCAAGACGGTTTAGAGTGGATGGGCAGCACCGCTTCTCGCATTCCCACTTCTTTTATTTACCATATGTTAGTGTGCGGGGGGGGGGGGTGTTCTCTGCTTTGCGCTCACAGATGAGAGGTATGCAGAGATAGTGGGCTATACCGTGACTCACGTCCCACTCCTGCTGTGACCCTCAAGATACTAACGTCTGGGAAGAGGGGTAGTATCGCCTCTCACATTCCCAATTCCTAGCACTGTTGTGCAATAAGGCCTCTTTTTGCACATAGGGTTGTGAAACGTAAAACTGTACGTTGATGGGTGACTGTGACTGGCCCGCGTCAAATCTGACCCTTACAGTGTGTTGGCAGTTGCTGGTGTGTTTCTGGGGATAAGGACTTCTTAGAGTTCCTGGCTTATGCCTGCCGATAAGGCACTCATTCCTTCAGCATGGTGGCATTCGTTCCCCAAAGTGTCCTCTAGGGGACGCAGTGCGAGTTCCCATTTGATAGGGAACGTCTCAGGTTACCCATGTAACCATGGTTCCCTGAGAAGGGGAACGAGACACTGTGTCCCCTTGCCATGCTTCAGGCATTCCTGTGCTCCTTCAGACAAGAAGCTGATGACGTGTGCTACAGGTGCCCTTTTATACTCTTGGTCGCACCAGTAACACGTCATAGGCCAATGACAAGTTTATTGTCGTGTTTCCACATGCACTTCAGACACCGGTCATGCTGAGGGCGTGCCCCACAGTGTCCTCTAGGGGACGCAGTGTCTCGTTCCCCCTCTCAGGGAACCATGGTTACATGGGTAACCTGAGATGTTTTCTTGCATGTTTTAATTTTAACCGTAAACTTTTTAAAAAAAAATTTTTTTTACATAATATATGCATGTGAACTGTGTATATTCATTATGTATATATAAATACACACACATGCATGTATATATTTAAGAACAATGTTGTGTTTATATACTAAATATATTTATATGAATATAAATATATACATATAAAATATCAAATATATACTGTACACATGTACCTTAAAAATATTACATGTGTTTGTATTTATCAAATTTACATTTTCTGAAATATTTCATCGGACTCTATTATAAAAAAAGATTTAATAAATTATTCAGTTGTTAAAGTTTTATGAATTCAATTCTTCAGACATGCTTTTTGATTATCAAAATGTAACTTCATTTAATTTCCATGTTGCGTGAGAAGAATTCAGAAAAAAATTGGGAGAAAAAAAAAGGTTTGATGCTCTTTGCACTCAGTTGCTTAATTTGATCCATTATGGTTGTAAGTTGATGAGAAAGACCTGTTTGACCTCTTGAGAAAGGAAATCATAAAATGTTACTGATGAGGTTACAGTGATTAGCAGTTAATTGTTGCAGTTTGTCATGAACTACCACACGCAACAGACAGAATAACATAAAAACAGATTTACAGCTGGCAAAACCTGTGAGGCAAAAGTCACAGATGCAATGACATGAATTAATCAAATTATCATCAAAAACCACCTAACAAAGCCGTCCTGGAACCATTAGCTGAACCTAAATCCAGGCAAAATGTTATACACAATGCTGTAATAAGCTTGATATCTATGACAGGCCACCAACTGTCACAGTCACAACCCGGATAAATCTGTGCATTCAAAAAACAATCCATCTGTGGGATACATTTGTGCAAAATCCACAACAGTAATGAGATCAGTCAGCTGTGTGCCACTAGAGGTCACTGTCACCAGATTTCACATCACAATTAAATGTCATCAGTGTCACACATTATGTATATTTATAGTTCCCTTTGTTCTTTCTGAAGTCTTTTCTTTGGTTTCCATTGTTTGTCTCAGTGTTTATTGTTCTTCTGCTTCATTCTGATATTTTACAGTTCTGATAACTGCCGGCTGTGTTTGTTAAAATCTGAATACCCAGACGCATGATGAGAATTACTCAAATTATCAAATGCAATATAATAATAATTTAATCAGGATAATACTGATGAGTCATATCATAATGTAAAAGCTGTTTTAGACTGTAATATGATTAGCAGAATCCCCAAGGAATTATATGCCCTTATCAAGGACATAAAATCACTATAAAGCCACATTCACACTGCACAAATTTAAAAGTGAAAATCACATTTAAATGCGGCAGAGAATCCCATAAATTATTGTTTGGTGTAAAGGAGCACAGTCATTTCTGAACATACCAAGGCCAATATATTGGTCAATTTTGGGGATTTTTTGATAATTATCATGCAGTCACTATGTTATTCTGTTTGGTCAGTAAAGCCCTAAGTAAATTGCAAATAGATTTTTCTATCAGCATGTATTCTCTATGCTCAGCTCACACAAGCTCTTTATATTAATTTGCACTAATCAGTAGGTCCAAAAGTTTGCAACACTAGTCCAGACTGTTGTTTCACAACAGTTTGAAAAAGAAACTGAGAATATGGATCAACAAACTACTGTAGATGTTGTCATGGTTGACAAGCACTTGAGTGAGGAGGTTAACAGATAAAGAATGAACAAAATCAAATTGACAAAAAGTAGTGTTAGTTAGGACAATTTTTAAGAAATAGTTCAGAGAACATTTGTTTTAAACTTAATCCATCAGGTTGCATTGATTTTTGTTCCCCTCAAAAACGTTTTACTATGTGTGTAACTTTTTACACCGTTTTCATGCACGCTATCAAATGGAGTATATTTTGAAAGCCAATGGGCCAGAATTAACTAAACACTTGTGCCATTGCAACCCCTCTTTTGCCCTGTTTAGTAAATCTCAAAACTAAACTTTATTTTGATCTTGTGTCGAAATCATTTTTATCATTTTAGTGGAGATCAGTATCAACAAAATCTTTGCACTGCAGAAGTGGCACAGAAGTTGCATCTTAAGTGGAATTTAGATACATTTGAACAGACTTTTTATTGCAGCTAAGAGGTGGAATTAATGCATTGCATTTACAATTGCATAAATAATGCTATGAGATTGTTTGCATTTTACTTATATATTTAATTATGAAATGATTTTTAAAAAATCATATAATTTAAATATGAAAGTACAAATGCCAGGTGGCGGTAAGTCACTGTCTTAATGAGTTGGGTCACTGAGTCATATATTCAAAAGATTTATTCAAATGGGTGATACAGCCGTTCATTGAATCATTCCTTAAACTGATTAATTCAAAATGTGGATTCATTCAGTTCTACTGTGGTTTTATTTGAAACTTTTCATTGACAAATTACAGCAAAAACAAACAATATTGACATTATTTTATCTAAAATATAACTTATAATGCTAACTTGTTTTATAAAATTAATATGACATTTGCAATCATGATGATATTCAGGAAAAATGTTGCTTGTGTGGATTGGCTAAACTATATCATTACATATAAATGTAAGATAAAACTCATGGGGGAAAATGGCCCTGAATATCTTGAATTTTGGGGGGCATTGAAATAGGCTGAATCACGCAATGAAAGTGTGCACTAAATGTCACAGTATTCAGCTGGTGTGGCTTAGATGGCCACCAGAGGTCACTGTGTCTGTTTGTTGAGCACATGGCTTATTGTTTGTCGTTGGTGCCATGTGCTCTCCTGTCTATTGTCTGACCCCGCCCTTCTTGTTATCTCATTATTGTTTCAGTTACTCCACATGTGTCTCCTTCATTACCCTCCATGTTTGACTTCCTATTTATTCTCCTACATGGTGTCTGCAGTCCTGGGCTGTTTCGTTGTTATATGTCTGAGAGTCGAAGTCATATGTGTAGTATGTGTCACGGAATGTCAGGAGAAAACAAGGTAGATCCAAATGAAGTAGTTTATTAAAGTAAACAAATAATCAGAACAGAACAAAAACTAGACAAAAGGTAATCCAAAGCACAGGGAACCGAAAACACGATGTAACCTCGAACAATACTGCAGCCAAGACAGACAGAGTGAGCATGGTATAAATAGTGATGGGTTGATGAGTAAATGAGCGCACTCCGGGATCGATAGGGGATAGACATGTCCCTTAGGTAATTTGGCCCCAGGCAGCAGGTCGATTGCACAGTCCCATGGCCGATGAGGTGGAAGATGGGTTGCCGCGACCTTGCTGAACATCCTGGAACGCCCTGTAGGCGGCTGGAATGTGGATTGAGCTTTGTGAAGCTGGGCTCTCGATAGTGGTAGAGCAGAGCGGTATGGAGAGCTTAGCTCGGTCTGGAAGAGGGAGATCTGCTAAACATGTCCTGAAACAGGATTCACTCCACTGGAGTATTTCCCCGGAGTTCCAGTGGATGTCAGGATGATGTTTAGCCAGCCAGGGACGCCCCAGGATGATATCTACTGTAGCCTCCTCCAGCACCAGGAATGAAATCCGTTCAGCATGGAAGTTTCCGATGCAAAGAGTGACTTCCGGGGTGCAATGGTGCACCAACCCCTTGCTCAGCGGTTTTCCTTGTATATTGGAGATTTGGTAGATGGTGGAATTACGGTGTCGAGGAAGCTTGATTTGAGTGAGACTGATGGAGGAGATTAAATTTCCTGAAGCTCCCGAATCCACCAAGACCTTGCCTGGAAAGAGTGGTTCATGTACATTAGAAGGGCATCAATGTGAGGCAGACTTGAGACATCAGGATTTTGGGAGATGTGCAGTGCTTTTTGCAGAAAGCTCTCTAGACCTACGGTGTCCTCATAGATGGACATTTGCTGTCTGATTGAAGGATTTAGACCACGTCGGAACGCTGATAGAAGGGCCATTTCGTTCCATCTGCTGCTTGCCGCAAGGGTAGGGAATCGAACTGTATAGTCATGGATGGATATATTCGCTTGCCGTAGTCAAAAGAGCTCATCGTGTACAGAGACTGCCCAGGTAGTTTTGCCAAACACCTCGTGGAAATGATAAATGAAGGCATCATAGGAGCGCACTAGGGGACTGCGCGAATTCCAGAGAGCTTCGGCCCATTGCAGCACCCTTCCAGACAGTAGTGACATGATGAATGCGATCTTAGCTTGATCATTCACAAACTGATGGGTTTGTAATTCGAAGTATAGTGAACACTGGAGTAGAAAGCCGCTGCAGGCGGCCGCCTCACTGGAGTAGGTTGCGGTTTTGGCCATGGAACATGCAAAGGCCGATGGCCTGACGGGAGGAGGCTGAAGGGATTCGCGGAGTGCTTGAACCAGTTCAGTGAAGGGATGAACTGGGGGGAGTGGTCTCTGTGCCTCCATAGCGAGCTTCGATCCATTAATTTTCACTTATGTTTTTGATGGACTGGTCTTCTGTCACGGCTGGATAAAGAGGCATACACAGGAAGAATGATTCAGAGCTTCTTTATTTATACAAACTGAAGGAAAGTTTCAAACGGTAAGTTTTAAAACTGAAACATAACTTGAGCTCTTGAAACTGAAGAGTAATAGTCCTTGTCTTAATCCTCTTGAGGAAGATCTAGCAAGACGGCGGGAGACACAGCGATCCAGAGTGGTGTGGTGAGGCATGAAGTCAGGTATGCAACCTTGAGAACAGTCAATGAGAGACTGAGGTGAGTGAACAGATATAGTTCTCAGGTGAGTGGCATCATGTGTTCGTAATTAGTAATCAGGTGATTGTGAACTGGTGTGGATGATGTGGCAGGTAAATCTGTGACAAATATTGACTTGACTGCACAGACACTATTGGATTAAATGAAATGAGCTGATCAGGGGTGACATGTCTCCCCCACTTTTCAAAATCACGTTTGTGTCCCCCCCACTTTCAAATTCGTTTGTTAGGATTTATTTTAACTGCACGCCGTCATCGCCACGGAGGAGCAGGACTGAGCAGGGCACAGACTTGCGCGTCCGAGTCCAGGAACGTCGCGTGCAAACTAAAAATAACTCACTGAAAGTTCTAATGAGCAGGTATCGCAGTTGCGGCACAGTCAGCGATGAAACGCCAGAAGCAGCAACAGATGACTTTAATGTCATCATGGATGAAAAGAAAGAAAGAAAGAAAGGAGATGTGAGTTGGTTGATTCAGTAAATTAGCTCAGGTCAGAATAATCATATTTTCTGTCTACACCTGTTAATGTTAGCCTACGTTGACTGAGCTAACGTTAACATACACTGTTGCTAGATAACAGACTGTTGTTAGCTAAAATATTTAATGTAGAACAGTGGTTCCCAAACTTGGGTAAGTGAGGGGACAGAGGGGGTACGCGAACAAAATGCTGAGTTTTACAGTGGTTCGTGAACGAATCGTTCGTGAAAGTCATTGATTAAATGATTAATTTATAAATACAGCCACTTGCTTAGTTACTGAATGAACAAATGACACGATGACTCACGCATTAAGACAGTGACTTACCGCCACCTACTGGTGGTTTTAGTATTTAAAAGAATCACTTTTCACTTTTTTTATCATCATTGCATATTGATCTATTGAACTTTTTTATATTACTATTCTATTTATAAAGATAAAAAATGCATTGGAAAGTCAATTTAGGGGGCAAATATTGTCCTTTAATGGAAAAGGTGCAGTCTTAGTGGAAGAGAGGGGGTAGGCGGGGGGGTACTCCACTCTAAAAAGTCTGGGAACCACTGCTGTAGAACATTCTGTCTTGTGCAACAAGTGATTTATTTTATATTTTCAGGTACAGCGGTTAGTTTGAAATAAAAAGTTTGTTTAACAGTGGAAATTGAGTCTCACATTATTTAAACATTATTCAAAACATTAATGGTGAACATTTTTGACTTTATAAAATTATTCTCTCAAGTCTTGGCGATCGGCCCCTATTAAACAACAAAGAAAGTAAGACATAATTTTCTTATACATAGTTTAGTAGCCTACTATTCTTTTTGAAAATGTTTTTTCAAATCGAAAACATTTTCCCCCATTTTGTGTCCCCCCCGACTTCTCAAACCAAAGTTACACCCTTGGAGCTGATGATGATGATATCACTGTTTTCTCTAGAGCTGCTTTATAGATGAATTGAACTCATTCCATAATTGATGGACTTTATACAGTTATTGAACTGAGCTGAATCAACAATGAACTAATTTCAACTGAATACTGACTGTTTACTATTGTCTTTTTAGAGCTGACTTAGAGCAGAATTGAATTCTGTTTGCGTCATTAAATCATTATTTTCTTGTTTATCCCTGTAAAGCTGAAACAATCTGTATTGAATACAGTGCTATATACATAAAGGTGACTTGACTTGACCATTGATGGGTAAAATGGGCAAATTTGTCAACATTTTGTAACAATTTTATTCACTGAAATTCTTGCCTTCAGAAGACTTGGAATAAAACCTATGAGCCCATCTCAATTTGGTTTCCAATTTTTTTTTTTCTTCTTTTAGAAGAAATATAATCATATGGGTTCGGAACAACATGAATGTGTGATTTATGGCAAAACTTGTAACTAAAACTTGACTGTAAGTCATGTGGACATATCAGGCACACATAAAGCTCTGTGTAATATCTCTGTGTATAACACAACCTTCAATACTCTTCTGAAGTACTCAGAATTCCGTATTCTAGCCTTTAGATTTTTTCAGCTCTGAGTAATTAGGCACACAATATTCACAGCCAGCGAGAGCTAGTGGGCAGCAACACCATCATTATGCGCATTTACTCTCAACTCTACCCTAGTAGCAGAAGAGGTTAAATGAAGCTATGCCCTGTTCATATGCGTCTCCACACATTTCAATTTGCATTGATTTGAGAGTTGGATCAGAGAGTGCTGCATTGGAATTAATGTATTTTAGGTCTTCTTCAGCGTGTTGGGTGCCCACCGACCACAAGGATTTAACTGGGTCATAGCAAGACCCCATCACACCCCAAGGCCATGTTTCACAGAGCTCTCCATTTAGACTGAGTTTCAAAGCAGCATTGGTACCAAAGTTCATGTTTATACTAGCCAGTAAGCGAGTTTCCTGCAATAGCTCTCACCCAACACTCATAACCACTCAAACAAAGGGCAGACACTTCAAATACATATAATTTTGAGGAAATGGATAAAATGTGTGAAAATCCCTAGTTTCATAGTGTGCGCCAATTATATACTGGAGGCCCAAAGATCGCACAGCATGTATATTAAGCAGCATATATATTATACAGCCTTTTCACCTTTCGAGGAAAAGAACATTTTTGCAATGTGATGGCTAAAACTATTATTATTCAGACCACAGGGAAGCGTGAATTATGATATGTGCCTTGTATTGATTTTACGGCTGACAGACCACCACCTTTAACCAGCGAGAAGCTTGCAGTTTTCAGGAGCAGATGATCTATCAAAGCAATAATAGAGTAATTCTCCTTTTTAATTGGACAATGTTAGACTGGCGTGTTAGTCTCAGTGCTGAAATGCCCTTTTTCATGTAATCTGTAATTGAAATATCGCATTGGTTCACAGACAGCCAGGTAAGAGACGCAGCCACGTCCAGCTGGTTTAATTACAGTGAGCTTGTCTGCCCATTGTGAATGCTTTGATTTTAGTAGTGATGTTTGTAATAATCACTTTTGCTTATACTTGTGAAATGTATCATTCTTGTAAGATTTTTCTTGTAGAAAAAAAAAAACTTCTATGAAGCCCATATTTATAATACATTATAAGGGTATTCTTATGGCATTATAATGAATGCCGCAGAACAGCCCAGAGGTTAAAGGCAAAGACGGCCTTCTTGATTACGGCAGCAGCAGTAAAATTGGGCAGCTCTGTAATGATTTCTGAGACCACCAGAGTCGGGACCACCGGAGTCGGGTCCTCCCGGACCACCGGACTTATGACCACCGGAGTTGACTCCTCCAGGACTACCGGATTTGGGACCACTGGAGTCGGGTCCTCCAGGACCATCAGACTCAGGACCACCGGACTCATCACCACCAGAGTCGACTCCTCCAGGACCACCGGATTTGGGACCACTGGAGTCGGGTCCTCCAGGATCACTGGAGTCGACTCCACCAGGATCACCTGGATTTGGGACCACGGAAATCGGGTCCGCCAGAACCACAGGACCTGGGACCACCGGAGCGGACTTAACTGCCCTCCTCCTTCTCGCCCTCCGCTTCTCAGTGGGAGTCGGAAGGCCAGGGCTGATGGGAAAATCCTTGCGGAAGGGTTCTAGTTGGCCTGGTTTAGCCCACTGACTTCACCGACAAAGATACCTGATGAAGCCCCAAAAGTCCAGGGGCCTCATTTATCAACAGTGCGTACGCACAGATGTGTGCGTAATGAGTGCGTAAGAACAGTTTCACGCAAAGTGTGGGATCTACCAACTTGTACTTATACGTAGAAATGTGCGTAAATATAAGCACACCTCTGAGCATGCTTACGCAGCGAATCTAGTTATAGAATAGCGACACTACACATAAAAAGCATTTAAGAGTGTCACAGTATGCATTAAGCAATCCACATAAGTCCTGTGATTCCTTTAATTATAAAACACTCAATTTATCATATGTCTGGTTTTAAACAGACAAGTTGCGTAATTGGTGTCAAACCCTATAAAAGACAGCGGTGACAAATGTTTGTCTCAGTGCAATGGCTTATCTTGCATTATTGGAAGACTTGGCAAACAATGCGCTCCGCAGAGAATGCGTTTTCAAAGACCACGCTGAGAGTGAGAGCACAGAATGGCTTCTGGTCGGTACCGCTTTCTTTGCCATGATTTCGGTGAGGACACATACATTCACGTGATTTATAAAGGGAGGTGTTGTCACCATATATAATTCATTGGAGGCGTTTCTGAATGCAAATGACCGTGAATGTGAACGAGCATGTTACTTGCGCACATGTGGGATTTATCAACAATGATTGCTTACTCATGTGCGTAAGAACTGCGTGTGCACGTTTGATAAATACAGATTTTCTTGTACTTAGGCACATTCTAAATTTCATTCGTAGGACAAAATATAAAACCTTTTCTACGCACTGTTGATAAATGAGGGCCCAGGATCCCAAGTCCTTCCATCTCCCAATGGGACAAGGGATCGTCCAGGCACACATTAAAGAAATCCTTGAGTGCCCCATCATTGTATTCCAGCCCCACCGTGAAGGTCCAGAAGGTTTGGGCAAAGCCTCCTACCTCCATGCCCTGCTGATGCAAAGCCATAAGAGCCCGGTGTCGAGCCATTTGCTCTTCCTTCTGGCAGGAGGGGTAATCTGAAGGTCCATAGTCCCAATGAAGGAAAAAAAAAACTGCTGGATCTAGAACTGACTGCAGTTTTCTGTCACGGAATGCCAGAAGACGACAAAATTAGATCCATTTGCAGTTAAATTAAATTCAAACAATAATCCAGAACAAAGCAAAAACGTGGCAAAAGGTAAACACAGGGTAACAGAAAACACAATATAACGTGTACAATACTGCAGCACCAAAAGATAAATAGTGATGGGATAGTGAGTAAATGACCTACAGGTGATGATAATCAGAACAGAAAACACTAGGCAAAGGACTATGGGAAATAGAGTTCATAGCATGTAACAATGAAAGGGGAGAGCGCCATCAAGTGGCCAGTCCAAGGCACAACAACCAGACACTGTGACATTGACGGTGTTAAACATGGTGTCATGTGCATGGAAACTATATGCAGATGAGGTTATGCATAGTAAAACTAGGCATTGTAAGCGCCATATATGGTGATTTTGGGGAGGAGTCTGGGTGGAGATGCACGTACGCACAATCTTCCCCTGACTGGGATTTATAAATGGACTTTTGCGCAGGTTCTGGTGTACGCATGGTTTTATAAATCTGAAAACTTTTGAGCATACGCAAAATCTAGATTTTGTGCCTACGTACACTTAGGATGAAATCTATGGAGAGTTTTATAAATGAGACCCCTGGTCTGTAACAGTTTACCCAAAACTTTAGCTTTTTGTCATGGACCAAAAAAAATTATTTTGCAAATGTCCATCTTCTCTTTCACATGTAAAAAAAATACAAATAAAAAGGTAATCCCTGACTGTGAAACTTCCAGTTATGCTGGTTTATTTATAAGAAATGTATATTAGGACAGAATTTGACCTGGCTGTTCTGAAACCATTTAATAATATTTTAGGCATCCTTTCAGTCATGACACGAGATACTGAATCACAAGACTACAAGTGAATCTGAAATATAATTCACAATGCTACTAAAAATACGAATGAACTGAAATATATAAGACTGGCAACCACCCACAACATTCTAGCACTGTCTACAAGGTTGTTTTTTTCTTTGGAAAAATTTTAAATCAACCATGTACTTACAGTATTACCTGAATGATAGATATGAAAATGTATCACGGTGTTGATTCAAAATCTGTAAATTAGGCTTATTGGGTTTAATTTAGAAAAATTCAGTTAAAACTTTAGAAGCTTTCGTCCTGGCGATCAAAAAGAACATCCAACTCCTTTTTTCAGTTTCTGCTGAAAGCGTTTGTGCTCAAAGCCACCTCCTGTTGAAAAGAGAGATGAGAAATTATATTCACTTCCAAGAGAAAGAAAATGACTCCGCATGAAGTAGGCTGCCCTTTGATTAGCTCGAAAGGGCTGCCATTTATGTGACATCCACAAGCAATAAATGATGATGACAAATGAGACATACAGATAAAAAGGTGGTGGATGATTGCCACGTTTCCAGAGAGACGATAATGTTATGTTGTTTCAACATGCTCTTTACATCAAAAGAGATGAAAGTACACTGGATATTGAATTCTGCGGCCCAATAAATTGAAAGAATTACAGCTCTCTTGGTGGCTTAGGCTGTTTTCTTAACTGAGTAGTCTTCAGTATCAATAAATTATTTTAGCTGAACACAGTAATGGGATGTTGACTGAAGCCGTGCACATTATATTGCAAAAAATGAAATATGCTCCAACACTTTTCACTCCTTTATTTCATAGGTTATTTTAGTGTCTGAATTGAGGAAGAGTTGTCACTTCTAATGACTGTCAATAAACGTTATCTATATTATAGATATTCATCCATCTCAGCAGACTGCTACTGGCAATTTCATTGTAAACCTATTGTTCTCTTCTAGTCCAAATGCATGCTATGAATGGAGGAGAGATGCGTGGTAATGGCTTCTCATCACTCATGCATATGAGCTTGAGATTCCTATGGCGGTTCTTCCTGCTCTACCCTCTGTATAATATCAGATTGTTCCATACAAAGCAGAGTGTTACAACTCAACACACTTTCCAGCTGTTTTAAACAAGTGAAATAGGCTTACATTTTAAAAATGAACAAAGATGGGCCCACAACCCTACAGAGAATAAGCAGTTTGGAGAATGGATGGATGGATAAAGATGGGGCACTTTGGGCTATTAGCTATATACATTTTTGATTGGAAGATCCCCAGTTTCCAACACAATATTTAGTATTTGTAACATTTTTTTATTGGCAGAAACTGAGAATATTGGTATATAAAATTAATGAACTATGATTCATTTTGTGATTCCAGAAGTTTCAAGAATGGTATACTATTCTATTTGGAGAAATGTAGCATTGCATCACTTACTTACCAACGGATCCTCAGCAGTGAATCGGTGCCATCAGAATGAGAGTCCAAATAGCTGATAAAAACATTACAATAATCCACACCACTCCAGTCCAACAATTAATGTCTTGTGAAGTCAAAAGCTGTGTTCATAATAAACAAATCCATCATTAACACATTTTAACTTCAAGTATTGCTGTTGTAAACTCACTATTTATGTTGGATCAAACCACAGACACACCGGATTGAACTTACTGTCCTTCTTTACTCTCCACATCATACGTGATGTCATCACATCAATACACAACATCCCCGCTCTACTTGAATATGAACTTACCCCATCTAATAAGTTCTCATTCACATTTTCTTACAACAACTCACACAGTTCAGAACATCCAATGTAACGACTTTTTTCCCCTTCTTACCAGCTCTTACAACTTCACAGAACATCACCAATGCTTTTGAAACAAATGCACTGAACAATGACATAAGTCATTTGGGACTTTTTTAAACTAACATAACCTTTAATGTCTATGGAACTCAATGAATTTAAATTTCCTATTTTTTTGTTTTTGTTTTTTAGCTCCATCTCACTTCTCTCCTCACTCCTTTTGAATTTCATTGTCACTCCACATATTCTCTAAAACCAGGTGCACCAACCCTGCTCCTGGTGATCGACTGTCCTGCAAAGTTTAGCTCCAACTCTAATCAAACACCTGCCGTGACTTTGTAAAGGACCTGAGACCTTGATTAGCTGCTTCAGGTGTTTTTGATTAGGGTTGGTGCTGAACTTTGCAGGACAGTCGATCGCCAAGAGCAGGGTTGGGCACCCCTGCTCTAAACCTTTCAGGCAATTTGATTGTCTCTGGTCTGCATGTTTTAGGAGTTTGTTCCCCTCTCTGAGTTGTTTCACAGTTCATTTTGCATTCCTCTGCGATTCCTTTTTGTTCCTCGTCAAGGAAAGATGACTGGACAGCAGGAGTGACTGAGGGCTGAGGAGACTGAAGAAATGCACAAAATCCAATCAAAAATATGCCCCTTTTTACAATATGTAATAAGTCTCTGGTGTCCCAAGAATGTGTATGTGAAGTTTCAGCTCAAAATACCCCACAGATAATTAATAATATCATTTTGAATATGCCTATTTTGAGTGGAAGGAGAAACATGCTGTTTTTCGTGCCTGTTTCTTTAAATGCAAATTAGCTGCTGCTCCCGCCCCATTTTCCAAAATAGAGCTGCGACATTACAGCTCGGACCTGCTAAAAACATATTTTTCGGTTCTGATTATCATGTTTATCGAGCTGAAATCATGCCTTTTAAACCATATGAGTTTAAACACATCTGCACATGGACAGAAAGCGGCTGTCACAGCATGTGAGTACTAAACTAAGTTCTCACCCACACAAGTTTACGTTAAAAACACACATGAGTTACAAAAACAGTTGGTTATGTCTGTGAAGGTAAACAGCTGGAAAATAAATTGCTTGTTTATTTTTACTCTGGGGGGGGGGGGGGGGGGGGGGGGGGGGGGGTGTGGCAGCAGCAATATACAGTAAATAAATCAATAAATCCACTCTCTTGTGTCCTCTGAGGCTGGGACTCTAAACAGTGTTCTGTGCTCGTCTGTGCAGCCAAAGGCAGAACAGTTAGCATGTTTTGCTCAAACTTTCGCCATGGCATTAACAGTGTTGGGGGGTTTTTTTTTGGGGGGGGGGGTACACCGTTGTCGCTTGCTAAATCAAAATGATGGCGCCGTGGGTGGAAATTGACAGATTAAGGGGTGGTAATATTATAATGAGATCCTTTGCCACGTCACCAAAGGTGCGAAATCTGACGCGTTCGTTTTCTCAGATGCTTGCACAAAAAGGCTTACCAAAACAAAGGGACTGGGTTAATCTTTTTCACGTTTCCTTGGTTGGTCGATGCACCGGGTATCTGATTATAGCACTTAAAACCTGGAAAAGTCAGATTTTCATGATATGTCACCTTTAAGGGAGGCTGGGCGGGACCAGCGAGTCAGACAGATGAACAGAATCAGGCAGATTCAGGGGAACCAAATGCCCAAACTCTCCAAACTGAAAAACAGTGCCCATGTCAGGTAAACACTCATTCTCAGTGGCGGGAGTGTGGGCGGGGCTTGCATCCATACCCTCAAATTCCACGAGTATTCCCTCAGCAATGGATGGGACAGTTGGCAGTTTGTGCAGACAGAGTCCTCTCTGGCTCGCTGATGGCATCAAACTTGGTCACGCCTCCTGGCGATGGCTCTCGCGATGGCTGTCACACCTCACAACGGGGTGGTGACTGGCAGGGCACTGGGATGGAAGTGGTGTTGGCATCTTCATCCGCGAGGCCGACGATGAAGGCAGATCCACATGAGCACAGCACCACTCCATATAAACGGCAAAGCTCCCTCTAGGACCTTTCCTGGACAATTGCACTCGTGTATTGGTGTTCAGGCCGGTGCAAAGGATGTCGTCCGGGAAGGTGGTCTGATGGGGGAGACCCAGGAATTCATCCATGTGCTCCTTATGGGAGCGATCTCCCTGCTCAAGGCACAGTTGGCGTATGGCAGGGAGGTCAAATCCCGAAAAACAAAAAGCTAAAGAAAACACTTTTAGATCCGGTCTTCTGTCACAGCTATACTGTTCACAAACGCACAAAGATGAAGATGAAGGTTTAGAAGGTCTTTAATCCAACACACAGGGTAACATTGACGAGAGCAGACAAACACTGGGGAAGAACACAGGGTTTAAATAAGAGGGGAACTAACAAGATAATTGAACTAAACCGGTGAATGAAAGATGATGACTAATTAGACACACGAGGAAAACTAGGAGCCAGTCCACACAGAAACGTGTTTAGCTGAATACGTAAACATTTTGTATCGTATCGGCATTTCGTCCAGGCGGATCCGGAGCCTGAAACCGCTATTTTTTGAAACCGGGTCCCAGAGTGGATGAATGAAAACGACACCCTTGTGTTTTCGTGTGCACAGCCAATCTGTATGTTTTGTGAAACGATGATGTCATCACCCCATGTCTCGACCCTAGTCAGACACCGCTACGTCACGTAACACCAACAACAACAATGGCGGACTACATGCTGGTGTTCGTGCTGCAGAAACTACTGAGCTTATTAGCTTTACTAAAGCAAAATCAAAAATTACTAAAGTAAAAATGTTTGTATTAAGCGCGCAAGGTTTATGCGCATGCTCCAAGTCTTCTTCTCTGTTTTTAGTGTATCTCTGTGGCAGAATTACGGCGCCACATACTGGTCTGGCATGTATACTACCATCACAGATATTTCTTGAGACGAAGTCCCGTTACACGAATTTGTTTTAGACGCGAAAAAATAATTGGATAGGGAAAGCTCTGGCTTCGTGTGGATGTTGCCTCGGTCGCAGACTAGATGAAATACAAACAATAACGCAGAAAAAAAAAAAGCAGCCCCACCCGCAAACACAACAGAAACCATGACAGTTTGAAGTTTGCAGTGTCATTTTATTTCTGTGTAAAGCACACAAACTCAACACAAACCAGCTAATTCAATATTAAATAATTGGGGGGAAAAAAAACTTTTTATATGTCAATATACATTTATACTGTATAGAGAGAGAACTTTTTTACCTTATTTACCGAAACACTCTCTATGTTAGTACTGCTTTATTCACTACACATATGACATGCCCATGCTTACACATCTTTACTTCAAAAAGTGTAGACAAAAGAAAATGTAAAGCATGACTAATGGTGTTGATTCAACTCAGGAAGGAATTTATATAATTAAGTGTATAATCACTGGTTGGTCTGGCTGTTAGTATAAACGTCAATTTGATGAGAGGTCAGATGCTTATTTGTGAGGTTCTGGTCACACCCTCGATTTCAAACACTAACAACAGAAGATAATTTTTATTATGAACCATAGGCGTAATTTGCGGGTGGGACATGTCCCCACCACTTTTTGCCAAAGTCGATTCAGTCCCCAATACCGTTTTTGAAGCTGTTGAAAAAATATAATATGCAGAAGGCTCATAACGCAAAGTAAAAGCATCTCCAATCCGTCTCCAGTCGTTCTTCTTGATTTAATTAATTCATGTTACAAAAAATATATTTGCGCCAGTCAGACAGGCCTGATCTATAAACCATGTTGCGCACATATCAGCATTTATAAACAGTAAACAGGGTAATTATGTGCATATCCAAAGTTCCGTTAAAATCAATTAATCTCTCCACACTACGCAATTAATCTCTTATTTACATGGTGTTTACACTTTGTTTGTTATAATAAGAGGATTCGCGAGTGCACAGTACTTAGCACTGGACAAAATCAATGGCATTTTGAGAGGTGAGTGGACTCTAACTTTAATGCCTCTGATTTTACATTGCATTCACGAAATTAAACAGATATGTCCGTGAATGGTTACTTTATTCTAGGCAAAACACATTGGAATATAAACCTTTGACACTCTCCAGAGTGCAAACACAAATGTGCACTGCTCATTTGCCAAATCTGTTACACCAATATGTTATTATTACAGCTTCAACAGAGGATGCTTCCTCTAGCACCTCCATGAAACCAGGCCTGCAGGAAGGATTGCTTGGTTGTGAAAATTCTGCCTTAAATTGTGTTCTACTGCAGAAATCTGAGCACAAAGAAAATATTAGTGAATAATGATCAATGATATGCACTTGATTCAGAAAATGGCTTAGAAACATACATACACAACATACAACCCATTCGACTTCTACTGTACCACTGCCGCACATGCGCTGCTGGTGTTGTGTGGCCACTGTACTGTACATTATGCATCTAGTCTCGAACGCAATGACCCATAAAATGTGCACAGATGAGTGAGAAATGACGCTGATATCAGGGAGTCTCTGTCACCAGTCACCAGCTCTGGACTGTTTGATCACTACCTCTGTGTCCCTAGCCCGAGTCGTGACAACTGAAGTCTGATGATGTTCTATACAAGTTAAATTATACAGTACATACATATTTCCTGCTTCTAGCTGCCTTTTTAGGGCATACTGTAAAGGGAATTAGTGTGCAATGAATATGGTTGCCATAACTATCATGACTATTTTATGCGCTGGTTACTTATGTCATAAAAGCGCTTGAATATTATATTTATTTTTGCAGTATGTTTAATATAATGTAGATAATAATTCCGTCCCCACCACTTTTTAAGACAAAACTTGAGCCACTATTATGAACGTACAAGAATTCAGACAGGACTGGATTTGAAATGCCACGAGCTCACTGCTATTGCTTTAATATGAAAATTGCATGTCCAGTACGTAACTGCTCACATATTTCAGAGCACCAATGAGCCCAACTGATGCTGAGGCATACTGTATGTGCTTATGTCGCCAAGTTACGAGTTGCTCAAAATTGACAGTTCATACAAAAACGTGAGCTTCCAAGCGTGCACAGGACAGCAATGGCGGCTGCCACAATTTTACTGTAAAGGTGCTTAAATGTCAGGCTGTTGGTTTTTTCAGGTTGTCATTGCACTTAGAATTTGATCCAGGTAATTTTTTGCTAACACTCTTGGATGTTTTATTAAACATTTGTGTTAAACTAATGTAATATAATTCTAGTGAACACACACAAACTGGATATTCACTAAATTATCCCCTTTTGTGTTCTATAAAAGTAAGTAATAGGGTCTATCTTCTTTTGTCAATTTTAATATAGGTATTATGAACAGGTTGGACTTTTGTGATCTTCATGAGCATAAAGGATTACAGCATGATAGAATATTATTTAAGTACAGATGTGACAGACCATTCAGATTTTATTAGCAGTGTCTGTCATTGATACTGACAGAGTGATCATTTACATAGAAACCAGTTAAAGGGATAGTTCACCCAAAAATTAAAATTTTGTCATTCGTTACTCACCCTAAAGTAGTTCCAAACGTCCTTTGAGTTTCTTTCTTCTGTTGAACACAAAAGATATTATGAAGAATGTCCATAACCAAACAGTTGCTAGTAGCTGCTGACTTCCACTGACTTCCATACTCTGGAAGTCAATGGCTACCACCAACTCTTTGGTTACCAACATTTTTTTAAAGATTCTTTTGTGTTTCTAAGAAGAGAGAAACTCATACAGGTTTGGAACTGTACTGTATCTTTGATTGTTTTGTTTTTATTATCATTTACAATTTAGTGATTTAAACTGTCCTTTTAACAGCTGTTTTGTTTGCTTATAGTTTTTATACACATAATATATTCTATGACCTATGTTTATACATTTCCTTTAATTTAGCCATTGATTTGAAGAGAACACTTGTCAGAATATGGATGGATTCGTATGGTTTTTTCACTACTACCAAAAATAAGATATGGCTTTTTATCCAATGATATTCAACAATATATATTGATATTTATCAGTAATGTTCTGACGGAGTCATCGATTAATAATCAATACATTCTTTGCAGCTCTGCTGAGTACTGCTAAAAGAAGAAGAAGAAAAAAATCCAGACAAATACTTCTCATGATTTGAAGAATTTAAGTGTGAAAAGTCAACAGTGTCTATTAACGTCATACTAAGTCAATCTCAAGTTTTATGACTTCAAGATAAGCATTTTACTTTTTTTCTGCAAGTACTGAACATCCTGAAGTACTAGATTACAAAAAGTAAACTTTTTTTGACCAAATGTAATACAATTATGCAAACAGTGATAAGCATGCTATTAAAAAGACTGAAAAGATACAGAATGTCATGTAATAGATGTAAAAAACTGAAATCATTGAAGTGAGAAGCAACCAGTGGTGTAAGTCACACTGTAGTAACATGAGCGGTCCTGCAGGAGTTCCTGTGAAACAGCAGTGCGGTGGAAATTATGAATCACCAAGACACTGGCAGTTTGCTCAGGTTAAGTGGATTTTGTTCTTTTGTCATGTAGTCATGTAGTAAGATATCGTTTTTCTAAAGTAGTCCTAAAAAAAAGAAACTAAAAAAAAGAAAAGAAAAATCGACATACAGCAAATTTTAGATGAATAAGGGTGATAACCTGTATAATATAGTGGAAATTAAGCTGCTGCCATTGAATTAATCAGCACACATTTTTTATTTATTTAACATACGTATGCATTATGTCCAGTAATATTATTTATGTTGTAATGTCCCAGCCACAATGAAAGAAGAAAACGAAGAACATTATAATATAATACGTATTTAAATTATTATTTTTTTTATCCTAATATTTTGAAGTTTCATTTATATTTAAAATTCTTGACTTTCAGTGTGGTCTGTGTACCTTTGTTTGTGGAGTGTTAAATAATTCAGTTATGTATTGAGGGCAGTCATGGTTGTTATAACATCTTCTTTGCAATATATATATACACACACACACACACACACACACAGTTACTAATTAGCTTATATCACTTGACTAAAACTAGACAATTGCATTTACTGATACTAGCAGTTCTGTTGATGCACTGAATACTTACATTTTAAGTCTTGAAGAACTGTGGGTCCTCCTCACACAGCATGAATGGCAGCAGTGCATTTCATGTTGACATCATGTACATCCTTCAATGACAAAGCAAACATGAACATGTTAAACAAGCAAGCTAACTTTCTTTTATATACAGTTAAGATAGTGATGGAGGTAGTCATTTAGATTAAACTCACCTGAAGAACATAAACATTTAGAATGTCATGCAGCATCTCTGAAATCGTGCTGGTGCGTGTCGCTTTCTGTGATACAGTGGTAATCAGCACAAACCTAGAAAACCACAAACAAACACAAGTATGTATATAACCAATAATGGATTTAGAAAAGAGAAAGACGAGACAACACACAACTTGCATTTCAACTCAATAGAGTTACCTTAATTGTTGAGGCACATTCAGCACGCAACCTGTTCAGCCTGCAAGCAAAGAAAGTTTGTAAAGGTTTACTACAAGCTTGCCGATTTCATTAGTTAGCTTAATATCCCGTGTCTTGTTAACTTGATGTCTTTCTATTAGCCTTAGCCTTACTTATTCACATGCATGTAGGAATAAAATTACATTTACCAGAACATAAACAGCACTAACATAAAACATAAACTTAACATAAAAAGGACTGTGTTGACTGAAAAAAAAAACCTGCCAGCTAATGTTAACATTACACTTATGCATTGACGCTAAATTAGCATTCAAAATGTGGCAAAGTACTGGGGAACTGCCGAGCTCTACAGTGCAGAGGGTTTACAGTTCAAGATCAAGATTAATTATATAAACTTGGGCTCTTACACACACACTCATTCTCACACATTATGCACAAGCGAATGTTATGGGTCTGTAACATTAATAAGTAAAACCATTAAATGAAAAATTATGTGTAGTTTTAACATTTCTTTAGCATTTCTTCAGTTTATTTGAAGATAAAGATAGCAATTAATCTAACATGTTGATCATTCTGACTGTCCTGGAATTGATGGATCATGACTAGCTAATTATTGTTACGGAACCAATGAGACAAGAGGCGTGCGGATCCATCTGCAAAGCTTTTATTAAAAGACGTGGTCACAAACACAGGCAGGGTCAAAACCCCCGCGAACAGGTATGGTACGGGCAAAACACTACAGCAGTCCCTAACAGCGGTGTTCGCTCGACGTGAACAATATCTCAACAGGGCAAGGCAGAGAGATAAGCCAGGTACATATCCATAACCAGGCGGGGCCAAACAGAGTCCCGAACAGCAAACAAAAAGGTAATCCGAAACACAGGCAGAATCTAAACACAGAAAACAGTCAGCGCGACTATGAACTAAACTAGGAAAACTGTAACGGCTCCGTAAAGATCTATCACGAGAAGATAGAAACTCGACAATACCTGCGACATTATCGAGTATCTGGGTGGGTTGACCGGTTTGTAATAGCTTTCAGGTAAGCGTGTGATTGGTTAGAGCTGTGTGCAATCAGAGCAATGGATGATGGGAAATGTAGTCCAGGGTATAGTGTAGTGTGAGAGACCATGTAGTGAGCGGGTGACCTCTGGTGATGGGTGAACTGAAGTTCATAGACCAGATTCGTGACAATTATAAATAAAATAATAAAATAAAATAAAATTGTTTGTTAATCATAAATTGTAAATCCCCTTGAGAGACTAAAATATGATCCATGCAACAGACACATCCTTGATGTCAAACACTTGATGTCATACAAAATTTTTATCTCCAGAGCAAGTGAATGATTATTAGATTGCCACAAGGTTTTACTGCATTTTTTCAGTTATGCTTCTACAATGGTTCTCTAGTCTGCTGCATCTGATAAACAGAACTAAGATACTAGAAAATAAATTGAGAACTAGCTTCCTGACTTGAACCAACAGATTTTTTTTAATTGGTTCCAGTTTAAATAAAAAAAATGGAAATTGAAAAATCACACTGACAAATTTACACATTGCAAAAACTTTTACTAGCATTATTAGTTTTTTTTTTTTTTAATTGATGGTTCCTTGAAGAACCTTAAACAGCTAATCTTTCTATTGCACAAAAGGGTTCTTTATAGTAAAAAAGTTTATTGTTTGAAGAACTGTTTTTTAATAAAACGGGCTTTGGGGAACCGAGAATGTTTTTCTATATTTCAATCGCAGCACAGAAAATTGGTAACTTTCAGTGTTACTTAAGAACCCTTGTTTCCCCTGAGTTAACCGCAAATAGTAGTTTTGTATATAAATTAATATATATAGTTGGTTCAGTAAAATATTTTAACCTGAATAAAACCAGTTTACTTAGATGCTTCCATTTTAAGTTACCCTTTTGTCACGGTGTGTGTTTTTGTGCCCTGACTGGCCACTTGAGGGCGCTCTGGTCTGTTCTATGTTGTATGTGTAACGCCATTCCCATAGTCCCCTCTTATAATTCGTTCTGATCAGTATCCCTGTTTATCATTTACTCATTAGCCGGCGTAATATACCATGCTCACTCTGTCTGTCGATTTTGCGTCTGATTATATTGCTTCTTGTGTTGTGTTGTCTTTGTCCAGGGGGTTTTGAGTACATTTGCAACGTTTTGTTCGTTTTTGTTCTGTTTTGTTCTTTAATAAACTGCACTTGGATCTAACCCTGTTTTCTCCTGGCATTCCGTGACAGAATCCAGATGCTATTACTAGTTCCAGCAGTTTGTTTTTGTTACCTTTTTTTGGATCATGGATGATCGGATTGTTCCTCCTCCTTCGAAGGAGCGCAGGGCTCGGCTCCAGATGTTGGCGGATCTTCGCCAACGGGTGATGGAGATTGGAGGTTTCGCTCAGACCTTTTGGAACCTTGCGGTAGGCATGGAACTTTATGACTCTGATTTAAAGAAGAATTTTAATGATTGTTTAGACAACCCCGTGCCTCCTCGGGAGATGGATGGTCTTAAAATGCTTGACTTTTGGGGCCTCATTGATTACCTTGGTTACCGCAACTTGGTGATCTCATGTCGGTCTGAGTCTCTGGCAGTTCCCCGGGAGATGCAGGAACCCGCTCCAGTCCGGGGAGCTCGCTGATTCCACTGCACTCCAGAGCCCCGTTCCAATCCAGGAGCCCACCGCGCCCGCGTCCAACCCCGTAGCCACACCTCGTCTTTCAGGACTTCCACTAGCGGCGGAGGTGAGAAGTAGGACAGGAAGTTACACACTCCACGCCCGCGTCCACGTCCCGGGTCCTCACTGACCCGTCACAGTCCCCGGAGCTCACAGATCAGTCCATCCCGGAGCTCACAGAGTCCATCCATCCCGGACTCAACCGAGCCCGCTCCAGTCCCGGATCTCACGGAGTCCGCTCCAGTCCCGGATCTCGCCGAGCCCGCTCCAGTCCCGGATCTCACGGGGCCCGCTCCAGTCCCGGATCTCACGGAGCCCGCTCCAGTCCCGCATCTCACGGAGCCCGCTCCAGTCCCGCATCTCACGGAGCCCGCTCCAGTCCCGCATCTCACGGAGCCCGCTCCAGTCCCGGATCGCACGGAGCCCGCTCCAGTCCCGGATCTCACGGAGCCCGCTCCAGTCCCGGGTTTCACGGAGTCCGCTCCAGTCCCGGATTTCACGGAGTCCGCTCCAGTCCCGTATTGCACGGAGCCCGCTCCAGTCCCGCATCTCACGGAGCCCGCTCCAGTCCCGCATCTCACGGAGCCCGCTCCAGTCCCGGATCTCACCCAGTCCAGTCCAGTCCCGGAGCTCGCGGAGTCCGGTCCAGTCCGGGAGCTCGCGGAGTCCGGTCCAGTCCCGGAGCTCACAGAGTCCAGTCCAGCCCCGGAGCTCACAGAGTCCAGTCCAGTCCCGGAGCTCACAGAGTCCAGATCCAGTCCGGAGCTCACCGAGTCCATCCATCCCGGAGCTCACAGAGTCCAGTCCCATCCGGAGCTCACAGAGTCCGTCGTCCCAGTCCCGAGCTCACAGAGTCCAGTCCCGTCCCGGAGCTCGCGGAGTCCAGTCCAGTCCCGGATTTCGCGGAGTCCAGTCCAGTCCCGGAGCTCACAGAGTCCAGTCCAGTCCCGGATTTCACGGAGCCCGCTCCAGTTCCGGGTTTCACGGAGCCCGCTCCAGTCCCGGATGTCACAGAGCCCGTTCCAGTCCCGGAGCTCACCGAGCCCGGTCCAGTCCCGGAGCTCACACAGCCCAGTCCAGTCCCGGAGCTCACACAGCCCAGTCCAGTCCCGGAGCTCACACAGCCCAGTCCAGTCCCGGAGCTCACACAGCCCAGTCCAGTCCCGGAGCTCACCGAACCCACTCCAGTCCCGGAGCTCACCGAACCCACTCCAGTCCCGGAGCTCACCGAACCCACTCCAGTCCCGGAGCTCACCGAACCCACTCCAGTCCCGGAGCTCACCGAACCCACTCCAGTCCCGGAGCTCACCGAACCCACTCCAGTCCCGGAGCTCACCGAACCCACTCCAGTCCCGGAGCTCACCGAACCCACTCCAGTCCCGGAGCTCACCGAACCCACTCCAGTCCCGGAGCTCACCGAACCCACTCCAGTCCCGGAGCTCACCGAGCCCAGTCCAGTCCCAGAGCTCACAGAGCCCAGTCCAGAGCCCGCTCCAGGCCCGGAGCTCACAGAGCCCAGTCCAGAACCCGTTCCAGTCCCGTATCTCAACAGAGCCCGTCCAGCCCGTTCCAGTCCCCGAGTTCCGGGGCCCACTCCAGAGTCCCCCGTTCGGGAGCCACTCATAGCCCGCTCACGTTTCCTGGAGCCCCACTCAAAAGCCCACTCCGTTCACGGGACCCACAGAGTCTTGCTTAGACTAAACTCTCTCTGCCTTGTTTTCAGGTACGCCTGAGTTGCTGAAGAGATTTTTGGCCCCACCAATGTGCCTGACAGGATTCTGGCTCGTCCTGGTGTGCCCTCGCCTGGGTTTTTCTGTTGTGGCAGGAGCCTCATTGGCTCATTCCTCCGGCTCCGTCCTGGTCATCTGCTGGGAGTCCTGTGTGGTTGGTCTTGCTGGTCCATCCTGCCGGTCCCGCCTTGGCCTTTCTCCCTGCCGGTTCTGTGCTCATGCCTTAGTCTATCTCGGTTCCCTGGTTCTCTTCCGTTGTTTGGTCCTGGCCCGCCGTCCCTCCCCCTGGTCCTCCTCAGTTCCACCTCCCTCCTGAACTTTTTATGTTTTCTGATGGAGCGTCTGGTATCCGCTCCGTAGAGGGGGGGGTAATGTCACGGTGTTTGGTTGTGGTGCCCTGGACTGGTCACTTGAGGGTGCTCTTCTGTTTTTCGTTGTTTTGTGTTAATCTCCATTTCCCATAGTCCCCTGCTTATTAATTCTGTTCTGATCAGTAGCACCTGTTATCATTTACTCATTATCCCAGCTATATATATATATCATGCCTTCTCTGTCTGTCATTTGCGTCTGTATTGTATTGTCTTCTTAGTTGGTGTTGTCTGTGTCAGGTTTTGGATTACCTTTTGCAAACGTTTTGTTCTGTTTTGTCCTGTTTTACTTCTAATAAACTGCACATGGAACTTACCCTGTTTCCTCCTGGCATGCCGTGACACTTTTTTTCAGTGAAAAAACGCCCTTTTGGAACCTTTATTTATAGCTAATTGTGTCAGGGCTACAAAAAAGACTATTTGGATTGCAAGAGGCAAACCTTTGCCACCAGTCAACCCTTGTCAAGGTCATCGACTAATGCACAGACGAGGTAGAACAGCTTGCTGCACACAGTAATGTCCCATCTCAACTGAGAATGGGAAGCCTACACTGACTTTTCTTGCATTGCGTGGTTGTTTTTTCTTTGCAGCATAATAGTCTGCTGCTACTGGACTCCGATTCCAATCTATCCATCAAACCATGTGGACAGAACACACCTGAACCAAAACAGCAGCTCATCAAGGTGAGCGCTGCAAAACTCACACCAGTCCCAGCGACTGTCCAATGCCGGTTTGTGCAACGAAAATATCAGTACAGCACGTACTCATCATGAAAATATCCCCAGTGTCTGTTTCCATGACAACCTATTAGCATCAGCACTGACATACCTGCCCTGCACCTATTCACTGTGCACTTTCACATCACACACGATCTGTGGTAAATGACTCTCCAGCACATAATATCTGTGTTGAGACCATTAAGCTGCCACAATGGTTTATTTTCAATACTGAATTTTAATATATGACTAAGGTACAGTGGCAGCCAGTGAGGGAATTTTTCAAGGAGGCTGAAATGTAAATTAATACTAATCAAACCAATCTTGATTGCAGCATGTTTATATATTAGAATCTTTCCACTCATCAGCACAGCACTTGTCAATATATTAAATTGATGGAACAAATCACACAATGCCATATACATAAAATCATTATACATACATTTATACATGAATGGAGAGCCCATTTCAGCCACATACTTCATTAATTTATATTTCAGCTAAATTTTAGTTTCTCTTGAACTTGCTGTTTTACCAGCTAACAGGTTTGATGGCATACTTAATTCTGAAAGATACCTCTGATAATAAGGATACAGAAGAAACCTCAGATAAGGAATGATAAAGGAGACTAATTTAATTTAGCATCTCTACAATATTTTTCTGCTGACTTTTGCATGGAAGTGAACAACAGTGCGTAATTTGAATATCCATTCTGATTGGTCAGTTTAATAAGAGTAGGTGGTTTCTGTTGCTCTAGTGAAGTGATTAAACATTTTTATTTTTATGTAATGTATCTGCTTTTGATATCCCACTTCTGGTCATTTATTTTTCTTCCCCAGAGTGGACACGTTTCCCCGCTTCTGGGCAGATGGGATGCATTTCCCATTTCTGACAGTAGAGGGTGATGTAAATTTACCTACTGGCATATAAAAGCATGCATTACAGATTATTCTGAGTGGTAAATAATTGGATTTATTTGATTGTCAGAAAGCCTGTCCTAGGAACAGAAGTTTAATAATTGTTTCCTGCACGTTTCATTATTCGCGACGCCCACCGGTACGAGATGACTGTCAATCCTTGTTTATGCAACAGGTTATGTTCTGTGTAATGTGTACATAAATACCTTTGTATCTGATTAGTATACGTCATGCATGTTAATGGTAATTTTTTCAACCGTAATTTGCCAAACTAATCTGCTGAGTCATCACCAGCCACACTAGTGATACGTGCAAATACAGCGAGAGTGTTTATTTATATAACTGCTTACAGCAGAGGAACATCTCCAAACTTAAATCATCACTTTCCTTTCAAGATCTGGAAAAACTCATTCATGCTTTTATCACATCACGCCTGGATTATTGTAGTTCGTTATATGTCGGTCTTCCACAATCTTCATTGGCACGGCTGCAGATGGTTCAGAACACCGACACACCAGATCCGAGTGCGTATAGTAAATAGAAACTGAGGGCATATAAAATCTTTAGATGCCTTTAACTATGTACTAACAGTGGCAATTGTAAGCAAATGCAACTACTTGAACACACACCTGACACATAACACGGGCCTTCACTGTTCCTCCTCTCTACAATTGCACTTATGGCAATTGTAGAAAGCGAGAGGACACAAACGGTTTCCTTTATGTTTAGTCTCTGGTCATCAGTTAACATGTTCCCCAATTTCTTACTAGGTGGGCATGCATGAGAAATTTTTAGACTGGTAACCAAACCATAATCCTTACCAACAAAAGACAACAGTTTATTTAACCTTAAATAATAGGAGTGGTGCGCACACTCCGGTCCAGGCTGCTCGTTTATTACGTTTAACCACAGCTGTCGTCGTTTTTTTGTCTGGCAATGGCAGCGGGTATGTGATCAAATTTAAAAATGGAGCCTGTAGGCCATCGATTCTGACACTCAAAGATGACATTTTAAGCTCCTTATGTAGCCGACTCTGTACTGGTTTGTATTGGCCTCCTCCAGTTATTCCTTTGTTTTGCCTCCAGCTAATGCTGTGACGAAATTGTGATGTCAGCACGAAAAAAGTGGTGGAACTATGACTTACTTTGTAGTAAAAAACCCGGAAAAACGAGTTAGCCTTTTAAACAACTTCCTGTTCCATCTTCCCAAGAGTCAATGAATATTTTTTATAAATAGTTTGATTTAAATCCCCTAAAATAAGGTCCGTGGTTATCACAAGCTCAAAATACGTTTCTTGAAAAAGACGGTTGCTAAGAAGTTACTAAATGGGACTACAGACGTTGTCGGAGACATTAAACGTCATCACGCCAAACAGTTGATCAATTTATAGTATTTTCCAATTGTAGTATAATTAATAGTACAATTAATTGTAGAATAATCAATTAATAGTTCCGCGCGTTTTATATTGTTGTTCGACAATGTTTTTTAGTTTTCTGCCCCGAAATGCAACACAAGTCTTCGGATGGAAGATGCTCGTTTCATTGCTTGTTTCCCCCTTGTTCGTTACATAGGTAAACTCTATTATGATTATTCCAGTAAACACCCCTTATGTTGTCACGAAAGTGAAAACCTTACTGTATGCAATGCGCTTTATTAACACGTTAAAAAAATCTAATATTTACTATCACATGAAGCTATTAGAAAGCAGAAAGACTGAGAATTTTCTAGAAGCAAGGATAAAATTAAATTTTGTGTAACCACCCTAACAAAATGACAGCTGAAATGTGATACTTTATTAACTAAAATAAATGTTAATCCAAAAACCTGCTCACTCTGCTGTTATTTAATAGAATAAATGCACTAGAATTTTATTGAATAATACGTGGAGACACGTTTTTCATGTACGATATGTGGTAAACAGGACGTGTACAGATAGGGAGGTGTTAAGTGTGAAGTTAGAGCATTAGGTGTGTAGGTAGTGTGAGGGGTCTGAGATCGTGCACGATAACTACCTCTGGAGCAATAGTAGTTTGGTGTAGCTGTGTCGGGTGTGACTGTGAAGTGCGTGTGTGCGCGTCAGGTACTGGGCGTGTGCGGCTGACTGCGAAGACATTGTCGAGGGTCAGTGCTTTCTTCGATCATGGGGGACAGGGGGTCGTGCGTGCGCAGGGGGGGGGGTGGGGGGGAACGAGATGAAGCGGAAGTGACTTAATGTTGAAATTAACATATTAACAAGTTAATAAATGCTGTTAATGCCGTTCATTAGAGGTTGCATGGTAACAATGCAGTTTAACTAATGAACCTGAGTGGAAAGTTGACCAAAATAGGCAAAGAAGCCAGGAGTGAGGGGACGTGTAAGGCCACCGAGGTCGAGTACAGAAGATGTGCGGTCATTGGGACTTGAGTATGAGTATGGCAGTGCATTCACGACGGCTAGTTATGTGCAGTTTCAGGTCTTTTATTTGGCTCTAGGTGTATATTTTATTTCGTGGATATAGAAAGGGGCATGTTAATGGGTCTTGAAAGGCATCCACCAAGGAAATCCGTGCACGGAACTGTTTCTAAAAAGAAGGGGGAAAAGGGGGCGGGAAGCATGGGGGTGTGATGGGAAGCAGCGCCGTGGGGTAAGATCAGTGAGAGCCCTAAATTGCTCTTGAGGTCTGCCGCTAGTAAATGTAGGCAAATTTTGTCCCCCCCCTAAACTTATATTAATTTGGAAGATTATCGTGATGGACCAAAACGTGTAGCGTATCATGAACGATGTTGACACAAGAGCTTATGTGTTACGATACCCAAAAAGCCACTGGAAAAATTCTATTTGTTTTTTGTCGAGGGAACCAGTGTGATGCTAACAGCCGATCCGCCTACAAGTGACGTCATAGTTCCCCCACTCTATTATCCTGACAGATAATAGGTTGTTTGCACATGACGTCACTGATGATGTGTGAAATGCAGCTGGAGGGCAGGAAGTGTTTTTTTCTATATAGGAATCGCTAGCAGAAACTCAAAATGCCTATGTATATCAATATCAAACAATATCAATATCAATAATATCAATATATCTAAGCGATATCAAACCAAGAAACCACAAGGAGCTTTTATCGTGTAAAAAAATGTGTTGCTCATAAGGGGGGAAAATTCAAGAAATTGATTGAAAAACGCTGGAAAAAGTGACTTGTAAACCTGCGTCTGCGGTCGGGAGGAGCCGAGTCGGATAATGCTCATGTGTGAACAAAGTTTAATTTAATAATATAAGATATTAATATATTAAAATATTAATATATTAATAAAGAAATATATAAATAGGTACAGGGCTGCCAACTCTCACGCATTCAGTGTGAGACAGTCAGAATTCACTCAATGCTAAATGCCACGCGTAGACACGATGTAAATAAAAATATTATATGTGCAGTTTAGAGAGCTTCACTGATTATAACGGAACATTGTGAGATTGCGATAAATTGATAAGTGACATCTTTTTCTTTTTTTTAACCTGTACTTGCAGCAAAGTTTCAGGAGTGACATAAATATTTATATAAATAAAGGTGACTTGACTTGACGACTTTCGAAATAGCTTGTTTACAATCGGGGTTAGTTGCTTAGCCTATATCCACCACCTTGATGGCAGGTAAGTATTTAAATTTAGTTGAAAAATCGCTCCTCTTCTAACGTAACCTCGGTTCTCTGAGATACGGAACGAGTACTGTGTCTGCTAAGACGCTCTGGGGAAAAACTCCTTTTTCTCAGATGACTGAAGCCTTTCAATAACGCAGTGTACAATCCCACCATGCTATGCTAGAGGAACGACTAATACTTGAACTTGCCTTTAGCACCCAAGGGGGCCCAGAGGGACCAAGTACTTTGCAGGGAAACCCCGCAGCATCGGTCGGCCCAGCCTTGCATAATCATCCCAAGATAATTTAGTACAGCCTTGGAATTCAGTGAGGGCCAGCTGGCCGCTGCACAAATCTCTGCAATGGACACACCGCTAGACCAGGCCCAGGAAGAGGAAACGCCTCTAGTTGAGTGGGCTCTTACTCCCATGGGGCATTGAAGGCCCAAAGAAGAGTATGCTAGCATAATAGCGTCAATTATCCATTTGGAAAGTCTCTGCTTTGTGACCGGAGAACCCTTGGTGCGGCCACCGGAGCATTCAAATGTGGCGGAGCGCTCAACATAGACTTTCAACGCCCTGATGGGGCAGAGTAAATTCAACTCTTGGTCTTGCTCCAAAGGAGGAAGCACCGATAGAGTTATCACCTGTGCTCTGAATGGAGTAGAGAGCACTTTAGGTATGTTAGCATGCCTTGGTTTCAGGACGACTTTAGATTCGTTGGGCCCGAGGCAGGGTGGGCTCACAGATAGTGCTTGCAGATCTCCCATACGCTTTACCGATGCTAACGCTGGTAGCAGAGCAGTCTTAAGCGTTAGGGGACGAAGGTCAATGGACTGTAGCAACCGTGGGCAGATCCCATGTAGGCATGGTGATGGGGCGAGGCGGGTTGAGCCTTCTAGACCCCTTCAGAAAATGAACAACTAAGCTGTTCCTGCCCACCGATTGGCCAGCTATAGGAGTGTGAGAGGCTGCTATGGCTGCTACATAGATCTTGAGCGTGGACAGGAAACGGCCCTTGTCCAACAGCTCTTGCAGAAAGGACAATATCAGAGATATGTTGCAGGAGATTGGGTCTGCTCTGCTGATCTTACACCAGGCAGAGAAGACAGACCATTTTAAGGGCGTAGACGCGTCTTGTAGACGGTGCTATAGCCTGAGAGATTGTGTTTAGCACGTTATCGGGGAGGTTTACAAGCTCCCGTCGAGAGGCCAAAGGTGCACAGCTCGGGCTGGGGGTGCCATATCATTCTGTTCACCAGAGAGATGAGGTCTCGTCTCAGGGGAATGGGCCACAGGGCTGCAACAAGCAGCCGAGACAGCTCAGAGCACCCATGTTGGTTCCTCCAGAGCGGGGCCACCACAACCTTGCGCTCTTCCTGACTCGCCGGATTACTGAGGGATCAAAGCGATCGGGAATCATAAAGGGAGGAGGTTGGCCAGTCCATGGCCCAACCTCCCGTCCGTCGAAAAATAATTGGGCCAATGAAGTTGGTCTTCTAGCAGGGCGACCTCTGCCCGGCCGAAGATCTCCCCCGATTTTCTGAACCGTTTTTTTTTGGAGGGTGAGCATCCACTCCTCCAGAGGGACGTTGCTTGCGAACACGAGCATGTCTGCTCCTTGGTCAACCTGCCCGGTACCCATGCCGCTGACTCTCAATGAGCGCAAGTTAGCTGAGTCCCATCCAAGGCACTCCACGTGTTCAGAGGCGCTTCTAGGATATACTGCCCTGGCGATTTATTATACACCACAGTCTGCTGTCCGAACAGACTAAACGTCATGTCCGCTCTACACGCTTTGAACGAGTGGTGATGGCTTTTCCTTCCAGCCGATGGCCGTGGGTCGTGCAAGATGGCAGCCACTGACTCTCCAGGGGAGGCAGTCGGGGTTGTACCCTTTTTTCCTTCAGCGCCGTCAACAGACTGAGGCAAACGAGATGGCACGAAGGCGGCCCGAGAGGCGTGCCAAGACCTTGTGTCTCGTCGGTGGCCTCCGGAAGAATGGTGAAGCTTGTTGTCGATGGGCCTGACTGCACCCCGGCAAGGACCACTCATCGAAATGGCTGCGACTGGACTCCTCTGGCAGAGACCACTCCAAACCTAGCTCCTCCACAGCTTTAGACAGGACATGGAATAGTTTGGCATCCATGCCCGTGCTGGCTGCGCTGGGCTCTGCAGACGGCAGGGGACGGGGTCGAAAGATGAGCCTGACAGCTCCTCCGCATCTGAAGCAGCCAGAGACACACTGTCATCCATGGCATCACACTCACTCCCACCGAACAAAACCAGATCGCTCGCAGCCGCAGAGAGACGCTGGTCTGGATGCGAGAAGAGGATGGGGGAAGCCTCTCTATGTGGAGAGAGTGAGGCACGTGGGGCTCAGCCGGTGTGGGCTCACTCGTCACAGAGCGCCGAGTTCCTCTGCCCTGCTGCTTTTTCCTCACAGGCTCCTGGGAGGAAGAAAGTGGGAGGGCACGAGGGGCGGAGTCGCTCTCTGAAAAGAAAGCTTTCTGCGAGCGCAGAGAGGCGAGACTCATATCCTCGCAATGAGGACATTCCGTCTCAATGAGTGCTGCTTCAGCGTGGGCGGCACCCAAGCATGAAACACACTCGCCGTGACCGTCAGCGACAGTAACGGCGCGGCATTTGAAACAACGCCGGAAATTTGCTCTGAAATTTGCTCTTTTAATGTCACTGCTGCAGGCGCGAAGGCGGCGTGAAGCGACGAATATGGCCGAGCAGGAAGAGGTCTCTCAATCCACAGCGAGGCTTGATCACGGAGAAGAAGGCAAGAAGGCAAGCTTGCAACCTTTAGCCAAAAAAGCGTAACGCTAATGTTAACGCTTCCGGTTTGCCAGTACGTGGGAAAGGAGACCAGAAGCCAGTTTTTTTTTTTTATGGATGTCAATGGAGGAGAGGCTTCACTATGCTGAATAAACAGCTTTTTAGAGGAAACAGCATATTATTTAATGAATCGACAGCCTATCAGCTAATCTCCAACATGTTTTACACTAGGCAATACTTTTGGATTGAACTATTTTTAGAGTTTACACCAAAAAAAAAAGCTGTTTTATAAGAGAAGTCACTGACTTTCTGCGACAGGTAGTAAACAGCTTACGGCACTTCTCATTCATACCTATGGTATCCTTAAACGGCGATTGAGTGTCGCACAACTGTGACTGAAATTCAGTGACATCAAGGCTGTAATGTGATTGGTTATTAAGGCACACGTGATCCAAGTTGACCGTTATGCTTTCTCCAATAGTAAGTAATACCAACCTCTCATCTCCAGTAGAGAATGTGAAGCTACGTCACGCCGCGTTGCATGCTGGGGCGCTGCCGCCATTCTAGGAGGATCACCCTCTGCTAAAAATGCTGAAATTAATACGGATACCTGTTTATCTTTTATTTTGTTTTTGCCTTGAAGTTAAATATTCACATTCTTCATTGTATCATTTGCATAGTATGCAACATCTTTTTTTACCTTTTTTTTTACCTCTTCATGCATTAGCTAAGCATTTTCTTTATATAAGAGGAAAACGCTTAATGTGTAAATAAACACGTTGCATTCACATTTTGGGCTCATATGCGTATCTGCACATAGTAAATGCTTTACAATTTTGTCTTTATCACTGTCTTGGTACATTAAGCGTTATTCATGTTAAGTGTTGTATAATGTTTCTGTTCAAGTTCTGCTAATTCACAAGCCAAGTGAGAGTCATAATCGCAAGGGTAATGTTAATTATTAAACCAAACAAAATCAAAACGCTCAAAAACATGCAGCTATATAATTATTTTATTGAGTAATAGGCAGTGGGTTTAATCAGTGACATTATTAATAGATTTACTATCTGGCGTCTTCTCGTCATCTCCATGACCTGCTTCCCTTTGTGTTTTAATACATAGAAAAGGCGAAAAAACATATCACATTGTCCAGTTTCCTCTCAGAGCGAAGTTACTATTGCAATTCTCGATGCAGCATGAATGAGAAACAATGGTGACATTTTCCAAAATCACGAAAGCAGACGATCCTCCCAGTATGTCAATAAACATCAGAAGTTTCCCAGAACTCAATGCGGCATGACATCAGCTTCACATTCTCTATAGTAAGACAATAGGCGCAGACCAATCAGCCGATCGGTCTGCGCAGCGCCGATGCATCTTGATCAAACCTAATGGCATCGTGGTCCATAAATGGTTAGAGAGTCGGACTTGTAACCCAAAAGTTTCGGGTTTGAGTCTCAGGTCCGGCAGGAATTGTTGGTGGGGTGAGTGAATAACCAGCGCTCTGTTCCACCCTCAATACCACGACTGAGGTGAGACCCTTGATGAGACCAAACCCCCACTGGCATATCTTCCCACTGCCTCGGTTGTGTGTTCACTACTGTGTGTGTGTGTGCACTTGGATGGGTTAAATGCAGAGCACAAATTCTGAATATTGGTCACCATACTCGGCCACACTTCACTAATCTCTGTCCATTCTGCTTTTCACTTCCTGCCCTCCATCTGAATTTCGCGTGTGATCAGAATCACGTGATTGCAAACAACGGCTGTGGGGGCTATTGGGGGCGGCTGTGTCAGAAATCCTGTCCTAGGAACTGAAGTTTATTTGTTTCCTGCACGTTCCCTTATTTGTTCCCCCCGCCCACCGGTACAAGATGACTGTTGATAGGGCTTATGCGCAACAGACTTCCGTATCCTGTTAACCGGGTCTCGTCGCTTCTGGGTTCAAGCGTTTTGCATATGCTTCGTTAAATATGAAGCAGTTTTACTCAAGATGCCTTCAAAGTAGATACCAATGATGATCATAACCAATGTCCATCACATATGCGGACTGATATCTAAAAGTTTTTTTTATTTTTATTCTTTTCACATTTAGATATAAAAATTGTATAAAACATCAACAATAAAAACAGCTAGCTAGTTTAACTGATTATCTTAAAAGTTCATAGATATCACTATTATTTAATATGGCTGTTAACACGTTCTCCGACAAGCGGAAGCGATGAGACCTGTTTTCCGGGTTTGGTCAGGTGATGTTCGACATATACCCTATTATGCTGCAGGTTATGTTCTGTGTTATGCAGTCGTGCAATACATGTGAGTACATAAATACAATTGTATCTGATTAGTATATGTCATGCATGTTATTGGTAATGTCTGATGTTTATATCGATCTGGTTTTACCGTTTATTTCGGCCGTAATTTGCCAAACTAATCTGCTGAGTCATCACCAGCCACACTAGTGTTACATGCGAATACAGCGAGAGTGTCTGTTTATATAACTGCTTACAGCACCGTGTTATCTGGTGAACCACTGTATTTTCTTTAGCTATATTGTTATGGTTGTTATTACAGACTGAAATACAGACTTTATGTCAAGTATATTTTGTATTATGTTGATTAATTTCTCTGAGTGTATTAGTGCAATGAGACACAAATGTTAGATGAATATTTTTGTAAATTATTTCTCTTTATTTCCTTTTGTAGACCATTCCGTACAATATCACATCTGCATACCTCAGATTGAAAATAAGCGCCTCATCATCAAGAATCTCTTCTCTGATCCATATTCGGCCACCTGAGCCAGTTGGAATCTTGGTTGCAGTGGGACTTAACTGCAAATTATATTATAATGTTTACAAAATGTCAGGTCAGCCATTTTGCTTGCTAATGCCGTCCTCAACATGAGACGAGATTATATAGTCAGAGCATTTGTCACTGAGAAAAAGACAAATTTTCGTTTTATCTTGCATTACAGATTTTATTTTCAGGGTTGCAAGTGTAACGGAGGCCAGCGGTAGGTGCTGTGCAAGTAAACCTCACTCTCCTGATCTCAAGAGATGCACTAGCGACTGATGCTAGTGGCTGCAGTCTTTAGCCTCCTTGTTAGCCATCCCATGCCGGAGACCCGGGTTCGAGACCCACTCGGGAACGAGAGCGAGATGTGGCGGTGAGGACCCGGGGGAGAGGGGTTACACAAGCAACCTAGCGTGGGTGACACTACAACTTATCCTGGAATAAGATTGAATGAAGATAATACACATTTGTTGGGATAAATGGCTAAAATGTGTTAAAAACGTTTGACAGCTTATCTTTAAACATCATAGATAGTACCATGTACATACATAAACGCCATGTATAGTCAGTAAGTTAATAGTTTCAATAAAATGTATCCAGTTTTGTGTAAAAACATATGGTAGTTTGATAAATACTGATATAAGAAAGATAAGTTAAAAATCATAGGATGCAGTATCTCATGCAGTGTCCTTGGTAGTATATAGCACATTTGATCAAATTTAGAATTCTATAGTGAAAATTTGAGTAGTTTGTACATTGCAGAAATAGTGTGAGTATGAGAATAGTAGGCTATGTTATTCTGGACACAGATCTGTTCAGTAACTAAGTGTAAAGTTCAACACAAGCTGTTTAAGATAATATATGGATCACAGACAATTCTGTATCATGTACTTTTACTGCCCTCTTGTGTTCATTATAATAGTTCTTTACAGAGGAAGCGCCTGACAAAATGTCCAAGTTTTAACACATTTTAATTTTAATAATGTAACAATATTCATGCCGGACTTAAAAAAAAAATTAATGTAATCAAATTAGATGTGAAGACTTGCCAAATATTAATAGAACATAGATAATAGTTAGTTGGTCTGTTACTCATAGTTAGTCTGGCCCAGAAAGTTAGTTCTGAGGAAAAACTCAGGATCCTTTTGATTTGATATGTTGCATCTAATGTAGTGACATCTAGAGTGCAATAATGGCTAAATGCTGTGATATTTTACTTTTAGGTTGCACTGACTTTATCAGCCTATCCTCTGATCTCACTGGACCTTGGTTGTCATGGCAGCTGTGTGCCGTTGGGGGTCAGCGAGGAAACTCATCTCTGTTTGCTGTAGCTCATTGCTCCGCTGTAATATCAGCACAGGAGACACCTGGGCCTGCTGACACAGGACCTCAGAGAGAGCAGTGGACTGGCAATCCCTAGTGATTGCTTTCTCCAGCGTCCGGAACTCCACTCAGTACACACTATTAACCTGTGGCTCACGGAGCAGGACATATTAGTAACCTCACTCATAATAACTTCCTCTATAACTTCCTCAAGACGCACATGCAATAGACACTAACCTGCAAAGAGTCGCTAAACCACTGGGGGGGGGGGGCACCCATCTTTGCTTTGTCGGGGGAACCAAGTGGAACTAATCACCAATGTCACTTTGGTGATAAATATGGCAAGCTCAGAGTCCAAATAAATTGCATGTGTTGACAGGTTCCTAAAGTTTTATGATCCATTTTCTTTATAGGTCAAGTCACCTTTATTTGTATAGCGCTTTATACAATACTGTGTCAAAGCAGCTTTACAGTGTCAAACAGGAAAATAGTTTGTCAATAATGCAAGAAGACAATTTTTTGTCATTTTTTTTATAGTTAAATTCAGTTCATTGATGATTCAGTGATGTCTCTATAAATGGTGTATGTAAACAACAAAATGTATCAATCAATCACGAAACATAAAAATGAGTTTATGCACATTATGTACAGCACAATACCATACTATCAATCACAAATGCTGCTTGCTTTAATGACGTGTTGATCTGATTGGGTCAGTTTTGAAACCAGATTATGTTAAAAAACAAAATGAAATTATTAAAAGTATTAAGCAGTAATAAATGCACCATTGTACCGTTCAGGAGTGTACTGTTACAGGTTTACTTGCACAGACAAAAATTTCTGTTTGGTCATCTCTAATAAACATCTGTCAGTAGCATACTGTATATGCAAAATACATTTACAGTACACTCTAAAAAATGCTGGGTTAAATATAACCCAGCGCTGGTTAAAAAAGGGACAAACCCAGCTATTGGGTTGTTTTGACCCAGCGGTTGGGATGTGTTGAACCCAACCACTGGATCAAAACAACCCAACCACTGGGTCAAAACAACCCAACCACTGGGTCAAAACAACCCAACCACTGGGTGAAAACAACCGAACCGCTGGGTCAAAACAACCCAACATCTGGGTCAAAACAACCCAACCACTGGGTCAAAACAACCCAACCACTGGGTGAAAACAACCGAACCGCTGGGTCAAAACAACCCAATATCTGGGTCAAAACAACCCAACAGCTGGATCAAAACAACCCAACAGCTGGATCAAAACAACCCAACAGCTGGGTCAAAACAACCAAACCGCTGGGCCAAAACAACCAAACCGCTGGGCCAAAACAACCAAACCGCTGGGTCAAAACAACCCAACATCTGGGTCAAAACAACCCAACCGCTGGGTCAAAACAACCCAATATCTGGGTCAAAACAACCCAACCGCTGGGTCAAAACAACCCAACCGCTGGGTCAAAACAAACCAACCACTGGGTCAAAACAACCCAAAAGCTGGTCAAAACAACCCAACAGCTGGGTCAAAAAAACCCAACAGCTGGTTCAAAACAACCCAAACGCTGGTTCAAAACAACCCAACCGCTAGTCAAAACAACCCAACCTCTGGGTCAAAACACCCCAACCGCTGGGCCAAAACAACCCAAAAGCTGGGTCAAAACAACCCAAACGCTGGGTCAAAACACCCCAATATCTGGTGGTCAAACAATTCAACACTGGGATCAAAACAACGCCCCATAGCTTGGTCAAACAACCAACCACTGGTTCAAAACAACCCAACCACTGGTTCAAAACAACCCAACCACTGGTTCAAAACAACCCAACCACTGGTTCAAAACAACCCAACCACTGGTTCAAAACAACCCAATAGCTGGGTAAAAACAACCCAACCGCTGGTTCAAAACAACCCAACAGCTGGGTCAAAACATCCCAACAGCTGGGTCAAAACAACCCACCAGCTGGGTTAAAACAACTCAACCGCTGGGTCAAAAACAACCCAATTTTCTGGGTTTGTCCATATTTTACCCAACCGCTGGGTCCAAAAAACCCAATATCTGGGTCAAAACAACCCAACATCTGGGTCAAAACAACCCAACATCTGGGTCAAAACAACCCAATATCTGGGTCAAAACAACGCAACCACTGGGTCAAAACCAACCAACCACTGGGTCACAACACCCTCCCCACTGGTATGAAACACCTAACCGCGGGGTCAAAACAACCAATAGCTGGGTCAAAACAACCCAACAGTTGGGTCAAAACAACCCAACATCTGGGTCAAAACAACCCAATATCTGGGTCAAAACAACCCAACCGCTGGGTCAAAACAACCCAATATCTGGGTCAAAACAACCCAACAGCTGGGTCAAAACAACCCAATAGCTGGATCAAAACAACCCAACAGCTGGATCAAAACAACCCAACAGCTGGATCAAAACAACCCAACAGCTGGATCAAAACAACCCAACAGCTGGATCAAAACAACCCAACAGCTGGATCAAAACAACCCAACCGCTGGTTCAAAACACCAATATCTGTTCAAAACACCCAACCGCTTGTTCCAAAACAACCCCATATCGGTCAAAACACTCACCACTGGGTCAAAACAACCCAATATCTGGGTCAAAACAACTCAACCACTGGGTCAAAACAACCCAATATCTGGGTCAAAACAACTCAACCACTGGGTCAAAACAACCCAATATCTGGGTCAAAACAACCCAATAGCTGGGTTTGTCCCTTTTTACCCAGCTGGTTATATTTTAACCCACTTTTTTAGAGTGTATGCTCTCACAGACAAAAGAGGAAATAGAAAAGAAAATACTATCTTTTCCTGGTCTTCAAGTACAAGACAACTGAGGGAAAACACATGAGAGAGGGGAAAAACCTTATATAATCATTTCTTACCTGTATTTTGATACTTATCACTCTCTTCCGAGTGTAAGATTACCCACAGTTGCTTTCATAAAGAGCATTATGTCATGATTACAAAATATGACAAGTATGCTCATAAAAACACCTCCCATATCATCACATTTATTTTACAGTAGATATGTTTCACAACCATAAATGTAAATTCTCCACCCATGAATGAAATTATGCAACACAAGAAAAGTTGGAAAATACTTTGTTGTGCTTATTTCAAGATACTCTGCTAATTGTATTACTATTTATTAATTGTCTACCACCCTGTCAGTTGGTTATCAGTACTGATTATCATATTTTAAGATTTTTGTCTAATGTGGATATGCAGTATATTACAAGCAGTTCCTTGAAAGGGTTTTCTTTCATAGACCGGTCAATTCAAAATCAAAATTAAAAGAAACAAAAACGTTCAAGAGTAATTAAAAGTACAATATTAAATTATTGAGAATCTAATGAGAAATAGTATTGAAAAACAAACAAACAACCACATGAATGGTGAATTTAGAGTATGGGAGACATGTGCTTAATTGTCAGGAAAATAATACAGAAACACAAATCTTAATGATCCTAATTTTCTGATCAGTACTAATAGTCAAAACAATACAATACATAAAATAGGAAGTGAATAAGTTGCTAAAACAGAAATACAGGAACTGAAAACAAAACAAAATACGGGGTATAAAATTAAACCGACAATGAATGAAGATTAGAAAATATGAATATAAAACTAAAGTATAATTTTCATGTAAATGTGGCCGTTTGTCTTCGTGTAATAAGGTCAAAGACTCTCTCTCTCTCTCTCTCTCTCTCTCTCTCTCTTCAATTCAAATGCGCTTTATTGGCATGACTTGCACAGTATTGCCAAAGCATTGTCCATTACATGAATAAGGAATAAACGATTATATAATGCATACACAAAACAAGAAAAGATCTGTAAAATAATTAAGTAAATAAGTACATGTGCACACAAACAAAAAAATACAAACAAGAAAAATATTAAAGACATTGTTTAAAAATAAAACTAAAACAATTGCACAACAGCACATGTAAGAAATGCTCTTGCTTCAGTTTTGTCCACTGGCTGACAGTCTTAGTTTGTGACAGGCTGATACATATCTTGCTGCTGTTGTGATCATTTTGGAATCTTCCCCTAAAATGTGACTTAATTTTTCTGTATTTGGTAATGCCATAAAATGTGGTTTAATTTGTTGGAATTTGGGGAAATATGCAGCTCTAATGTTGTGATAGTAATCACAGTGCAGTAAGTAAGTTCTCTCTCTCCTCTCCTCTCTCTCTCTCTCTCTCTCTCTCTCTCTCTCTCTCTCTCTCTCTCTCTCTCTCTCTCTGTCGGGGGAGGAACAGGTCGAGTCACCTGAAGCAGGAAGTTGAGGAATAAAGGTGTCATTAAAACACAAGATCAGCGCTTTCTAGCGCACACATACGCGCGCTATACATCACCGGACTGATCACTGGGAGAATATGGTAGGTTAGATTTAATTATGTTTTATAAATGTTTACATAATAAACGTGTATTGTGTAACAGCTGAGACAGGCATTCACTCTAGTAGATTACATTAAAGTAACGCTTTACCCTTCTTACTTTAAAACTACAAACAGTTTAGAAGTTGCTTTAGTGTTTTACCCAGGGTCCGAAGGGCTGAAGCGCAGTTTAGTTGAATGCCCCTCGAGCTTGAAACGTAGACAGCTGGCGAAGTTGAGAAGGTATCGTAGCGTCATTGGCAGTATATTAGAGTTTAGTCGTGTATGTCTGTATTATAGCCCTGTGTGTGCAGGAGTTTTACACTGTATGTGGTCTCTTATGTAATCGATGAATCAGAAACTCTTCATGGAAAGTGTTGTAGAAGTAGGGGAAAATATGTCATCATAGAATTTAACAGATGACACAGGTCTGGAATGTACGATTTTAATAAACAGGTGCTCGCTGCTTTGTGTGTAAAAAGTTCACTGCATTAAATATCTACAATTGTAATACTGCAGCAATTAGTAAAAGCAAAGAGGAAAACTCCACCTGATATAAAGCTCTATGAATGTATTTTGTTTATCATGTGCGTTGGAGTGCATGAGTACATAATGTTACCATTATTCAAAGATGATGCCTGAGCCCCTTGGACAGTCTGGAAACCGATTTAAAGCAATTTCCCACATTTATTAGTAAAATAGCAAGTCACTACTGGGTTGATCTCCGTGTATTTTGCATGCACTGAACCATTTTCACTGGCCTAGAAATAGTCCAATACCCTCAGATAAATAATTCTGTCAAAATTCTGATTATATTGCAAATAAATATCAAAGTCAACTCAGAAACAACACGTAACCTTTGAAGGATAGATTACACTTTTAAAACTGTTGTACTTTATATTTACTTTATTCTAATATGTAATAATTACAAGACTACAATTTTAAATAAGTTTTTTCTTTTCTTTTTTTTTTTGCAAATATATGCAGGATTTTTGCGAGGATGATGGGAGGATTAAAAAAAAAAAACAAAAAAAATTTTGACGTATACATAAATGATATGGTCACTGTAATTGTGTTGTTCATTAAGTTATTACTGGTGTTACATTTATTACATTCATTGCAGTTATACATGCTCCCCCTCTGTTTTAATGGTGGGTAATATATTCCTGATCACATTTTTAGTCATTTTCTCAAATTATATGGAAAGTTTTCCTAGCAAAACTTGGATTTTAATAACCCTAGTCAAAATTCCTATAGGAATGTGTACAGGATTCCTAGTATAATTTAGAAACAATCCTGAAGGACCCTATAATCATTCAAGAGTTTACTGGACTTTTATTCTGATTTGATAGTATATGAAATTTCACTTGGGTGGGGGGAAGTGGTAGTATCAAGATACAGTGATTTTTGCAAGTTGTAATGCATTCTTTACAACTGGTTCCCAATTACAATAGAAATTCCATACTAAAAATATATAAATTGATTGCTCAGAAGAAATAATGAATGAGTGGATGAATGAATTTATGAAGATCAAATCATGTAAAGCATAAAATATGTGCATGTATAAAGAAACAACCTTATAACAAAAAAGTACCTTGTTCTACTGTTTACATTTTATATTTATTCAAATGTATGTAAATATAAAGTTTAATCGCAATTTATAACTTGCATTGTAATGACTTGTGTTTTTTTCCCCATTTATTTGTTTATGTTTCAGCCTTATTCAGAAGCAAGAGCAACATGTCAGAGCAGCATATGGATGACACAGCAGCTCTTACACTGAAAAACCTCCAACATACGACGAGATGCAGTCGAGGTGTTACCATAAATCCGCTGGCCTGGGCCAAGACAGACCTGACCTCCATGACCTACAGATGAAGGTCAACTTCTTTCGTAAGCTGGGTTACTCTCCGCAAGAGGTGAAGGCCGCTCTGAGGAAGCTCGGCCTGGGGACGGACACCAACGCGGTGCTGGGGGAGCTGGTGCGTTCAGGGGCCAAGGCCGTGCCCTCCTCTAGCTCAGACAGTGATGATGGTGGGTTCAGTTTGCCCCATCGGGGAGGAAGCTCATCTAGGGGACAGGACTCAATGCTGGAGGACACCTCTGAACCCGAAAGTGACCTGAATCCAATTGTTATTGATGGCAGCAACGTGGCCATGAGGTGAGGACATGGTACTACTGGCCTTTTTTCTTCTAGAATTGTTCAGTAGTCTTTCAATCGAAACAGAATTGAAATTGAATTGGAGATTGAAAACTAAGCAGAGTTTTGAGGGTTTGCCAGTTTAACTAGTATCAACAAGTTGACATTACAAAGGGAAATGCATGACAGCTGCACTCTGGTAGTGAATAAACTTTTCCCAAATTTTACAAGGCTTTCACTTTGATTCCACTTTTTTTTTATGTTGGTTCACCTCAGATTGTTGTAACAGTAGGAACGTTTTTTTAAAACGTATTTATAAAAACATGACTATCACATCCAAATAATGCCACAAATACAGACTTGTTGATATTTCTTTATTTGGAAGAAACATCAATTGTTTAATAATTAATTTCAAAAATAGTAACTAGTGCGTTCAATGTAATTTTACTTACCACTTCCCATAGTGAATTGCTCATATTGCCTTTGGGCTTTAAACTTAGACCTGGTTCTTCTGAAAAGGTTTGTACTTCCTCTTTATCCATGCTTCTCTGTTCTCCAATATGCAAATAATATGCACTTTTTTAACCATTTCGCTTCCAGGAGGCAAAGGTCTCAGGCTCAACACACTCAGCAACATTTTTAGTCATGCATTCTTCAAAGGTTGCACTAGGGAATTTTGTGAAAGACATTCTTCCTTGAAATGAAGGGTTTATAAGTAGTCTAGGAGAGGTGGTAAATTACAAGACTTTATGCACATTCTGTGTGAAAGACTATTAATGCATTGATATTTGTGGTAACATCATGACATAATGGAAATGGCTGTTGTTCTTTCGTGTGTTTTGTTGGATGTAGCTTCCCAGTCAAAACAAACATTTCAGTCATCATTTCTGTCTGTCTTATCTCCCGGTTTTTCTTTATCAGTAGTACTATAAACATATCTGACACACATCTGTCAACAACTACAGTTTGCGTTCCAGTTGTTGTACTGTTGTAGTATTCCATAATAAGTTTATGTAACTCGTGTTGTATTTTAGCTTGCCTTCTAGTTGCATTAGTGCTATAAGTAATTCCAACATCCACAGCTGTATATATGTGTGTGTAATATATATATATATACACAGTAGTCAACATTTGAAGTGAATCATAAAAGTTCATCAAATATCCTTAGACGAGAATGGGTATTGGTTTTAGGACAACTTTGATGAAAGGTTTTGATCCACTTCAAAGGTGACTCCTATATAATGTATATAATAATAGATTTTCATTTAAATAATTATAAGTCATCCTTGAGGCCAACGGACCCCTGGCTCTTTTAAAACTATTAAAACAGTCTGTGTATGCATGTAAACTGCATATAAGGCATTTCTAACTAACATTGCCTCCAAAATATGGCACCCTTGGTAAATTTGAGCAAAGGTGGCTGTGAAAATAAATCTGCATTGTTTATCCTTTTGATCTTTCATCATTGAAGTAAAACAATTTTAAAAATTGGGGAAAACGCACATTGTGAAATAAATGTTTTTTCTTCAATGCATGTTGGCCACAATTATCTTGAGTAAAATGTTTCTGAAGTATACTCCCATTCATATTTACATTTTTTTAGCACACCAGGGTAACTAGGAGCATAAAATTGTCCAGCCATGACTTCCTGTTCCACAGGATTATAAATAGGAGCAACACAAAGACCAAATTCCCTTAATCATCCATCACAATGAGAAAAAAAAACAAAGAATATAGTTCTGATCTGCAGAACAAGATTGTTGAGCTTCACAAAATAGAAAGTGGCTGTAAGAAAATAGCTAAAGCATTGAAAATCCCAATTTCCACCATCAGGGCAATAATTAAGATGCTCCAATCAACTAAAGATGTTACAAATCTACATGGAAAAGGATATGTGCCTATATCTTCCTAATGCACATTGAGGAGGAGAGTTTGAGTAGCCAAAGACTCTCCAAGGATCACAGCTGGAGAATTGCGGAGATTAGTTGAGTCTTGGGGTCAGAAAGCCTAAAAAAAATATCAAACTCCGGCATATTCAGTTGTCAGACATGATTGGAACTTCAAACGGGACTGGCTTCTATGGTCAGATGAAACTTAAAAAAAGAGCTTTTGGCAGCAAACCCACCAGATGCACTTGGTGCAAACAGGGATAAAAAGTAGCCCATGCCCACAGTTAAATATTCTGCTGGATCTTTAATGTTGTGGGCCTATTTTTCTGCCGGAGGTCCTGGACATCTTGTTCAGATATTGGCATCATGTATTCTTTCAAATACCAACAGATAAATCTAAACCTGACTGCCTCTGTTAGAATTCTTATAATGGGCCATGTTTGGATCTTCCATCAGGACAATGATCCAAAGCAAACATCAAAATCAACACAAAAATGTGTCACTGAGCACAATATGAAACTTCTGCCATGGCCGTCCCAGTTCCCTGACCTGAACCTTATAGAAAATGAGTGAGGTGAACTGAAGAGAGGAAGCACCAACATGGAGCTGTGAATCTGAAGGATCTGGAGGGATTCTGGATGAAAGAATGTTCTCTGATCTCTTGTCAGGTGTTCTCCAAACTCATCAGGCATTATAGGAGAAAACTCAGAGCTGTTATCTTGGAAAAAGGACGTTGAATAAAAGGGTGCCGTTAATTGTGGCCATTGTGTATTAGAGAAAAACATTTATTTCATTATAAGATTTTCCCCCCACTTGTTTTACTTCAATGACAGGTTAGAATTTTTGGAATGAAAGATCAAAAGGATAAACTATGCAGATTTATTTTCACAGCCACATTCGCTCATATTTACCAAGGGTGCCAATAATAGTGGAGGGAACTGTATTGAGCAATTCATGTGATTTACTACAGGCAACACACATCGCCAAACCACACAGAATTATTAAAGAGCCGTTTACACAGGACTTGTAAGGAGACTTAAAAAATTTATTTGACATGGCATTAAAAAAAAAACATTACATTCATGGTGTGAGACCTAACCACCAAAGACCTCTAACGTGTACAGACCAGTGGTTTTTGGCATGCATATTCACCGATTTACTCATTTGCCAATTTCATTTATCTCTCTTTTTTACTGTCTCTCTTGTTCTCTTGTAGTCATGGACGAAAAAGAAGTGTTTTTCCGCCGTGGGATGAAGGGGGGGGGGGGGGGGCACCCTTTGGGGGCCAAAGTTTCATTTTTACCTTTTGTTTCCTTGACCGAGGACACAGAAATATCACTGTGTTTGTGCCTTCCTGGAGAAAAGAGCAGCCCAGACCTGATGTACCTATTTCAGGTAGAGACACTCCCTCAGCACTTTTGGTAAAAATGAGTCATCACAGACCGATTTGTCTGAAAAGCGAAAACGCCCATCTGACTGCACAGACTCAAATATGCCTATACTTCACACTGCAAAAAAAATTATTTTCTTCAGCATTATTTTTGTCAGGTTTTTCAGTGAACATACACTACCGTTCAAGAGTTTGGTGTCAGTAAGATTTTTTTTAATCCAGCTTTGATCACAGCAATAAATTACAGTTAACATTATTCCATAGAACAGTTATTTTAAATTGCAATATATTCACAATATCACTGTTTTTACTGTACTTTTGATCAAATAATTGCAGCCTTGGTGAACATAAGAGACATCTTTCAAAAACATTAAAATATTACTGACATCAATACATGTTGTAAAGCTGAATGATTTGACTCTGTTGTGCATTAATAAACAATGTGGTGTTTTCACATTGCAAAAATTAACATGTCTTCTCATCTGTTTATAACTTCAACTATAGCATAATTTTGTAAAATGTTGCTGTTCATTAGTTTGTTGCAAAACAGTCCCTGTGTACATCTGGTACTGGTACAGCATACTAGTGCAAAATGGCCTTTGTATTAGGACTTCAGGTTTATCAGGCCAGAGGTGTTGATGTGGAGATAATAATCTCACTTGTTTATGTCCCTGGACTGTCTCTCTTTTGTTGTGAAAGCCCCTGATCAGATTCCTCAAATCAATTTGAGCAAGAACAGTAATAACAAAACAAGAAGAATAAGGAAGAGTTAAGTTTCCTGTAGGTCTCAATGGGAATTCCCCACCAGGAAGTTCAAGAGATTTCCTTATCACCTTGAGTTTCACTGTGAATCTTTAATCGAGTCTGGTGCTGTGTGATGAATTATTGCCTCTTTCCTGTTTAATAGATGATGGCCTGTGTTCTTGGGAATCTTTCAGTTTACCACCTCCCCTAAGTAGCATTTGATATGGTTACCTTTGGTGGATATTAAATGCTAATTTGGGGGAATAACCATTTGTTTTGAATCTGTAATGTAGAAAACTGGTCAAGCAAGGGTAATTGCATCAAAAATTAGTTACAGCTTAAAGGAGTTGTCTATAATAATTGTCAAATTGTTTCAAATTGATGGGAGTTATGGTCCAGTTATTCTATCAGCGACTGGCAAATAATGTCCCATGACTATAAGAAAGACAGCCTTCATTCCAAAGTCATGCTAAAAACTGTCTACAAAAGTAATGAAAAATGTAAAAAGTGTTTGTCTTTATTTCCAGATCAGCATATTTTGGAAGAGCTGGAAGGGAAGAAGATTCTTGTATTTACACCTTCACGAAGGGTCGGAGGAAAGCGTGTGGTCTGCTATGACGATCGGTTTATTGTCAAATTAGCTCACGATCTGGATGGCATTATAGTGTCGAACGACACATATCGTGACCTGCAAAGCGAACGTCCAGAGTGGAAACGTTGCATTGAGGAGAGATTGCTTATGTACTCCTTTGTTAATGACAAGTATGTTCTTACAAATATTCTTCAATAGCTGCTAATGCTTTTGGCAGTACCTCATCTTATTCCTATTCATTCACCACAGGTTTATGCCACCTGATGACCCTCTCGGTCGTCATGGACCCAATTTAGATAATTTTCTTCGGAAAAAGGTGATGTTGCTTGACCACAAGCGACAACTCTGTCCATATGGTAAGTAGTTATCAGGTTCTGTCATTCAGAATCATATATGCCATTTTAACCACAAACTGCTAATTGAAATACATTTCTAGGGTGGATAATTTTATGTGTTAGTTCAGTGCAACTTATAAAAATATAGCCCAATAAAAAATGGACATCATTAATCATGCCCAATGACTAATTTTCCTACCATCAAAGACATTCAAGCTGGATTTAACACCCTGTAGGCCAGTGATAAGCTCAAGCTCGATTAAAAGAAAACAAAGCAAAATGGTATACTGACTTCTCAAACAATTGTAAAGTCTGATTTCAACTGCAATTTTCTTCAGTTGGCTGGCTTTTCTTAGCAAATACTGATATATGTGATTTGATGTAAATTGATTAAAGTTCCCATATTATGCTAATTTACAATTTCATAATTTTATTATTGGGGTCTGCTAGAATACAGTTACATGATTTAAAGTTCAAAAAGCACATTATTTAACTAATACTGCTCATTGCTGCAGCAACTCTTTTCTGCCTGAAAGACTCACTGTCCTGGCTCTTTAAAGCCCACCTTTCTGAAAGGTCCAATCTGCTCTGATTGGTCAGCCACTTAAAGCGTGTATCAAAAATGTAACGCCCCTTACCATAACTGGGTTTCAGCTTCAGAGGCTTCATGGGCAGCTGTAAACAGAACGATGACTATGGTAACTGTTGTGTTGGTATTGGAAGTCCATACAATGTCCAAACAGCATCTATTTGACATTGTAAAGTTACCTATACAACTGTTCCTTGAGATTAGGCCAGAGTAGCCAGTAAGCGGGCATTATGCAAATGTGTAACATAGTGATGGATATAACAGCATGACTACAAACAAGACGTTTCAGGCAAGTGTTTTTTTGCTGGAGAGATTAAATCCCATTGGTGTCAGCTTTATTATTTGTACCTTTGCAGACTGTTTACATCTGGGGTGTCTGCTCCTGCTCCTTAAGGGCCAACGTTCTGCAGAGTTTAGCTTAAACCATCTCCAACACACTTTGGGTTAATTTCTAGTGAAGTTTCTAGTGAGTCTGAAGATTAGCTTTAGGTGTGTTTAATTAGGGTTGAAGCTAAACTCTGCAGGACAGTGGCCCTCCAGGAACAGGTTTGGATACTTCTGGTTTACATGCAAAAAAAGCTATAACACACTAAAGGTGAAATCAAAAAGCATAATAGGAGCCCTTAAATAAATCTGCATTTCCTGTAATTCATTCATTCATTTATTTTTAATCGTTTGATAGCACTAGTATTTGACCTAACTCTATATCAGAGGTTTTCAGTCCTGCTCATGGAGACCCATTGTTCTACAGAGTTTAGCTTAAACCAGCTCCAGCACACTTCGGGTTAATTTCTAGTGAAGTTCCTAGTGAGTCTGAAGACCTTGATTAGCTTTAGGTGTGTTTAATTAGGGTTTAAGCTAAACTCTGCAGGACAGTGGCCCTCCAGGAACCGGTTTGGATACTTCTGGTTTACATGCAAAAAAAGCTATAACACACTAAAGGTGAAATCAAAAAACATAATAGGAGCCCTTAAATAAATCAGCATTTCCTGTAATTCATTCATTCATATATTTTTAATCGTTTGATAGCCCTAGTATTTGACGTAACTCTATATCAGAGGTTTTTAGTCCTGCTCATGGGGACCCACTGTCCTGCAAAGTTTAGCTTCAACTCTAATTAAACACACCTGAACCCACTATTCAAGGTCTTCAGGATTACTTGAAAATCACAGGCAGGTGTGTTGGAGCACGTTGGAAATAAACTTTGCATGGGAGTGGGTCTCCATGAGCAGGATTCTCTCTGTCGACATACAAGGTGCATGAATAGAAAGAAGTAGACCAGGGGTGGCCAACCTTGGACCTGGAGAGCCACAGTCCTGCAGAGTTCAGCTCCAACCATAATCAAACACACCTGAAAAAGCTAACCAAGGTCTGAAGGGTTACTAGAAAACTACAGGCAGGTGAGTTTAATCAGGGTTGGAGCCAAACTTGCAGGACTGTGTCTCTCCAGAACTGACGTTGGCCACCTCTGAAGTACACCAAGGATGAGCAAATCTGGTCTTGGAGGTCTACTGTCCCGCAGAGTTTACTTCCATCCCTAATCAAACACACCTTAAAAATCTATCCTATGTCTCCAAGGTTGCTAGAAAAAAAGACAGGTGTTTTTGATTATGAATGGAAATAAACTCAGGACAGCAACCCTCCAGGACTTATGTTGCACATTCCTGAAGTAGACCTTATAACACATTTGTCGTTTTACTCTTCAGGAAAAAAATGCACATATGGGATCAAGTGTAAGTTCTACCACCCAGAGCGCACAAACCAGTCACAGCGTTCTCTAGCCGATGAGCTTCGAGAGAATGCCAGACGGTCTGGTTCAAAAGAGGACAGCAGAGTAACTGGGCCACTAAAAGGCATGTACCCAAGAAATGACCCTGGTTTTGGGTCCTGCTCACCCTCTTTGGAGCAAGAACTGGAACAAAAGCTCAGCTTGGATCCCAAGAGCTCTGACGGCAGGGATGTTATGCTCCAGTACTGGGACGACATTTTGTCCACAAAAAAGCCCTTATATACAGCCACAGTGGGACAACGCAGTGCTTTGGCAGACAGAACCAGTCTGCTAGCACCTTACCCAACAAACCCTTCGTCCATTTTCAGTTCTGACTCAGGGCTTGGATCCTACCAAAGCCAGTTTTCAGATCCATCCCAGAGCATTGAGTTGCATAGGATGAGATCCAATCATTCACCAATGTCTGGTAACCCTGGTGTACCTGCAGGTGGCCAATGCTACTATGACAACATGAGTCCTTTCTCCAACCATCAGCCCAAATTTGGTGCCTGCAGCTCCCTACCTCTGCCTAACCCTGTCCAGCATTACAGTCTTCCTGCTTACGGTGCCTGGTCTTACCCTTTCTTCTTACCACAGGCAACCAGTTTACCTGAACCTATACCCTGTCCTAGCTCGCACATGTCTCCCGGTGTCTATGGAAGCCAGAAGCACTCAGGCATGCCACAGTCCAATGCTTTCCAGGAAGAAAGAGAGGAGGTCAGGAAGAAGCTTCATGCGATTTTTAACCCGCATCATGTAAACAAAGTTATGGAAATGTTCCCGCAGCTGAAAGATGCGCAGCAGTTGGCAGCAAAGGTTCTCAAACTCAAGTCCAGTGGAGAGTTCTACTGATTCACTGAAACTTTGGGATCATAAAAAAAAGACGGCATGCCAAGTTTCTCGAAAGAAAGAGTCTCTACACTCTCAGAAAAAATTTGCAAAAATTACCTTTTTAGGGGTACCGGTTTACCCTTAACAAGTTTGTAGTAGTACTTGGTAGTAAAGGTACCTATTACTACTCTAAGGTACTAGTATACACCTTTTAGGGGGAGATAAGATACAGATTTGTCATTGGGGCACTCCCCAAACTTTGTACCTTTTTACCCCTAAATATTCATAGTAGTACTTTAAAGGTACCCATTACATCTCTAGTAATATGCAGCTTTTAGGCGTAGATAATGTACAAACTTGGCCCTTTGGGGGTACAACAGCTTGTCACTGGGACATTCCCTGAACTTTGTACCTTTTTTTTTTTTTTTTACAAAACAGATCATAGTAGTACTTTTAGAGGTACCTTTTACCACTGCTATTACTTGCTACTACTTTAAAGGTACCTATTACTAATAGGCACCTTCGAGGGTAGATAAGGTTCAAACTTGTCCATTTAAGGGTACTGCCCCATTGACAAGGTGTTGTACCTCTAAAGGTAAAATTTTTGCAATTGTACCTTTATTTCTGTAGCTTTGGTAGCACTTTTCTGTGTTTTGTGCTCCTTTAAAGTCTCATAAACCTTAATGACTTATCACATAGTACGTGTGATAACTCTGTATGACTACAAAGTCAAATGTGTGTCTAGATGTTTTTAAGAGGTTGATGCACATTGCATCAATTGTTGCTCCTAATGTGTAGCAAACTGTACAGTACCTTGGCTCGAAGGCTACAGATTTGGTTTTGGACAGAACCTGAAATGTAATTTGAGCAGTCTAAATATAGTTGTATGTAATTGCAGTAATTAAGGAACAGCCCTGTTTTCAATGTTCAGAGTAATTTTGTAGTTAGTAAGTCTGCTGCTAATTGTTCATTCAAAGCAGCTCCACCACAGAATCACTTAAAATAGTAGTAGGTGTGATTCCTTGTCTCCTGCACTCTTTTCATTGTATTTCTTTGTTTCGGGTATTAGGGGTGGGAATCCTCTGATAGATTTGTATTACAATACTTAAGTCAAGCACTGTGATTTGACTCTGTGACGCATTGCATTTTGTTGAAACTTACCAAAGTGCTGGACATCATATTTAATTGTGCTTCAATGTTATGTTTCATATCAGGTTGGTTCTACTATGTAACTCTGAGCTTGTGGATTTTGACGATTTGAATGTACAAAGGACATCTCACATCTTTCCTTCTATGCAAAATTGACTTTCATCATCTCATTGTTCCAACATCCGCTCTCAAACAACAGAAGAGCAAATTATTTGCACTAATTAGTCATGATTTTACATTTATACATGTCAATATTTCAAAGGCTTGACGTAACGATGTATATTATACAATGAATAATTATAAAAAATATTGAGGCTTTAGATGTTAATTCAACATAATGATGAAAGTTGTTATTATAATATATTATGCTGATGTTTTATCCACTGTTTTCAAATGAGCATATAGGCATTTGTGTAATCATAACACATTTATGTCTTCTAACATCTATATGAATGTGAACAAATTCATAGACACTATCAGTGAGTACGAGTTTGTACAATTTCATGTTTTCTCTTTAGAGGAGACAGTCATAGCAGATTTTTAATTATAGCATCTGTTTGCAAAGATGTTCCATAGAAATTCTCTTTTGCGCTCTTGTTCTGTTAATTTTTCAGTTCTAAAAATTTCATAAAAGTCAACGATATCATTCAAAGCCTTTATATATAATGCATTAAAGGTATTCATAATGTAAGTTGTAATGCATTATATTTTTCAGAATGAATTGTAACCAAGTTTAAAATGCAGTATATAGTTTGTCATGTGTTTTAATGCATTATACTTTCTAAAGGTGTAACAATGAATCGTTAAGTATCATAATGTATTATAACTATGGTTACAATTATTCATTTGATCATACAATGCCATTTTAATGCATTATATGTAAAGACTTTAAATAAAGTGTTTCTAAATCAACTGCTTTAACATAGATTGTGATGTGTAGTTCATGGTGTCCAAGCAGCAACTTGCAACATGTTTATATCCTGCCAGTGCATTATAATCATTAATGTGAACAGGAAACAAGTTCTCAGTTTTGTATTGGCAAATGCAATAAAAAACAAAAATGATCTTCTTGCTTCTTGTCCCTTAAACAGTAATGAAAATAAGTCATTAAAAATTCCTCTCACTACCCTCACTAATTAATGCCATGATTAAAGGTAAAATATTTAATAAAATTGAAAATGACAATAATAAGAGGACCACAGTAAGCAGTAACAAAAAAAAAGTTGTGAAAAAAAAAAACATTGTAATAAATACACTGAACAAAAATTATTATAAACACAACACTTGTGTTTGCCCCCATTTTTCATGAGCTGAACTCAAAGATCTAAGACTTTTTCTGTGTACACAAAAGGCCTATTTGTCTCAAATATTGTTCACAAATCTGTCTAAATCTGTGTTAGTGAGCACTTCTCCTTTGCCGAGATAATCCATCCACCTCACAGGTGTGGCATATCAAGATGCTGATTAGACAGCATGATTATTGCACAGGTGTGCCTTAGGCTGGCCACAATAAAAGGCCACTCTAAAATGTGCAGTTTTACTGTATTGGGGGGGTCCGGGGGGGTTCCGAAAACCAGTCAGTATCTGGTGTGACCACCATTTGCCTCACGCAGTGCAACACATCTCCTTCGCATAGAGTTGATCAGGTTGTTGATTGTGGCCTGTGGAATGTTGGTCCACTCCTCCTCAATGGCTGTGCGAAGTTGCTGGATATTGGCAAGAACTGGAACACGCTGTCGTATACACCGATCCAGAGCATCCCAAACATGCTCAATGCGTGACATGTCAGGTGAATATGCTGGCCATGTAAGAACTGGGATGTTTTCAGCTTCCAGGAATTGTGTACAGATCCTTGCAACATGGGGCCGTGCATTATCATGCTGCAACATGAGGTGATGGTCGTGGATGAATGGCACAACAATGGGCCTCAGGATCTCGTCACTGTATCTCTGTGCATTCAAAACGCCATCAATAAAATGCACCTGTGTTCGTTGTCCATAACATACGCCTGCCCATACCATAACCCCACCACCACCATGGGCCACTCGATCCACAACGTTGACATCAGCAAACCGCTCACCCACACGACGCCATACACGCTGTCTGCAATCTGCCCTGTACAGTGAAAACCGGGATTCATCCGTAAAGAGAACACCTCTCCAAAGTGCCAGACGCCATCGAATGTGAGCATTTGCCCACTCAAGCCAGTTACGACGACGAACTGCAGTCAGGTCAAGACCCAGATGAGGACGACGAGCATGCATATGAGCTTCCCTGAGACAGTTTCTGACAGATTGTGCAGAAATTCTTTGGTTATGCAAACCGATTGTTGCAGCAGCTGTCCGGGTGGCTGGTCTCAGACGATCTTGGAGGTGAAGATGCTGGATGTGGAGGGCTGGTGTGGTTACACGTGGTCTGCGGTTGTAAGGCCGGTTGGATGTACTGCCAAATTCTCTGAAACGCTTTTGGAGACGGCTTATGGTAGAGAAATTAACATTCAATTCACGGGCAACAGCTCTGGTGGACATTCCTGCAGTCAGCATGCCAATTGCACGCTCCCTCAAAACTTGCGACATCTGTGGCATTGTGCTGTGTGATAAAACTGCACATTTTAGAGTGGCCTTTTATTGTGGCCAGCCTAAGGCACACCTGTGCAATAATCATGCTGTCTAATCAGCATCTTGATATGCCACACCTGTGAGGTGGATGGATTATCTCGGCAAAGGAGAAGTGCTCACTAACACAGATTTAGACAGATTTGTGAACAATATTTGAGACAAATAGGCCTTTTGTGTACATAGAAAAAGTCTTAGATCTTTGAGTTCAGCTCATGAAAAATGGGGGCAAAAACAAAAGTTCTTGCGTTTATAATTTTGTTCAGTGTAGTATGTTAATATACAAAGACATTTCCCATGCAACCAGTGGTACCATAATTAGTAAATGACACAATCTTCATGAACTTTTTTATAAACATCAATATAAGGGAATATGCACATTTCTTATGTGTTCACTTTATTGGTTTTACTAAAACATGTATAATTAATCCTGCATCCAAGTTTTGCAATCCTGCAATCCAAGTTTTAAAATATGCAAATACTGTAGTCTCTCAATTAATATGAGCTGTAAAAATACTGCATGCATCATAATTTTTAAAAAAGGGGGAAAAAACAGCACAATGTTTTAACAGTTTTAGATGGAGATTAACGTACTCGGTTACTAACGTAACCTCGGTTCCCTGAGATATGGGAATGAGTACTGCGTCTTGCTAGACACATATGGGAAAAAAGCCTTTTTTCTCCTGAACTGAAGCCTATTTCATTCACGCAGTGAAACTGCACGGCCACTGGTTCATGCAGTGAATTAAAAAACAAACCAATGGCGCAGCAGCGGAGCTGCACGAGCCTATGACGACGAAGCCCGCCAAAGCCCGCCAGAATGGGCGGGGCATCTCCCTATATAAGCGGGTGCTCGCCACAGGATTCTCAGGTTTACTTCGACTGAAGCAACGACTGAGTCGTGCAGCTACATAGCACGGCAAGCAACGCAGTACTCATTCCCGTATCTCAGGGAACCGAGGTTACGTTAGTAACCGAGTACGTTCCCTTTCGATACTTCACTCGTACTGCGTCTGCTAAACGCATATGGGAACAGTCAATTCACGCCGTGCTAATGTAGTGGAACGGCTTAAATTCCATAAGCAACCAATGTTTATAGAGAAGTCAACAATAACCCAAGGCTAAAACGGGCTGAACTCCCTGAGGTCACACCCGGCTTGGTTAATTGTTCCAGAGTACTCATGCAACATCGGCACCCCAGGGGTCGAGAGCTGACAAGTAAACTAATACCAGAGAGCTTGAGCGCGATACGGTCAAGGGCTCTCTGTCATATCTGTTTACGCAGCGCGTGCCACTTCAAGCGGAAAGGACCCTGGCCTGCAAGGCCGGGACTTCCAGTTTATAAAACCTTGCGAATGTGGGCGGCGAGGCCCAGCCGGCCACCTCACAAATATTTGCAATGGACACACCACTGGACCATGCCCAAGACGAGGTGATGCCTCTGGTGGAATGGGCCCGTACTCTGATGGGGCATTGTAGGCCCGAGGAAGAGTACGCTAGCGTAACGGCATCTACTATCCACCTAGAAAGCCTCTGATTCGTGACCTGATGCCCTTTGGTGCGGTTACCGAAGCTGACAAAGAGTTGTTCCGATCGCCTATAGGGAGCGGAACGCTCAATATAGATTCTCAACGCCCTGACGGGGCAGAGCAGAGATAGCTCTCTGTCCTCTTCAGTTGGAGGAAACGTGGAAAGCGTAAAGACCTGTGCTCTGAACGGAGTGGAGATCACTTTAGGTACGTAACCGTGCCTTGGTTTCAGGACGACTTTAGTGTCGTTAGGCCCGAATTCCAGGCAGGCAGGGCTAATAGAGAGCGCCTGCAGGTCCCCTATTCGCTTTACTGATGCTAGTGTTAGAAGCAGAGCAGTCTTCAGCGATAGCGACCTAATGTTGGCAGCCTGTAGCGGCTCGAAAGCGGGGGCCCTTCAGGGTCTTCAGCACAGTGGGCAGGTCCCATGAAGGGACGGTAGGGGGACGAGGCGGATTCAGCCTCCTAGCATCCCTCAGGAAGCGGATGACCGCGCTGTTTCTGCCCAACGATTGGACCTCAATAGGGGCATGAGAGGCCACTACAGCCGCCACATAGACTTTGAGCATGGATGGTGAACGACCCTTATCCAGCAGCTCTTGTAGAAAAGACAGCACCTCTGCTAATAGAGGCATCTCGTAGACGGAGCTCTAGCCTCCGAAATTGTGTTTAAGACTCGCTCTGGGAGGCATGAAGGCTCCCGCCGAGTGGCCAGAGGTGCAGGGCCCATAGGTCGGGCCGAGGATGCCATAATGTCCCGTTCGCTTGAGAGAGGAGATCCCGTCTCAGTGGAACAGGCCAAGGGGCCGCTATCAGTAGCTGAATCAGCTCTGATAGCCACAGCTGGTTCATACAAAGGGGCCCACCAGGAGAACCTTGTGTCTTTGTTCCCTTACTCACCTGATTACCTCTGGGATCAGAGCGATCGGGGGAAAAGCACAAAGAAGGAGGTTGGGCCAATCGTGGGCCAATGCGTCCCTGGTCTTTGAGAAATAAATTGGGCAGTGAGAGTTGTCTTCTGAGGCGAAGAGGTCTACCTCGGCCACGGTGAAGATCTCCCAGATTTTCTGAACCGTTTGCGGATGGAGTGTCCACTCTCCTGAGGGGACATTGCTCCTTGATAACATGTCCACTCCCTGGTTCAATATGCCCGGTATATGCGCTGCCTTTAGCAAGCGCAGGTTGGGTTGAGCCCACTCTAAGAAGCGCACCACTAGCATGAAGAGGCGCTTTGAAGAGAGGCGTCCCTGGCGATTTATGTAGGACACAACAGACATGTTGTCCCATCGGATTAACACTTGGTGCCCTTCTAGGACTGGCAGGAAGAACTGACAGGCTCGACATACTGCTAACATTTCCAAGCAGTTGATGTGGAAGCCTTTTTCCGCCATCGACCAGTGGCCGAAGGTCGGTATGCCCTCGCACAGGTTGGGGGCATCTGTCCTGACAACTGTCCTTCTGTGAACCATCCCCATGGCCACGCCCTGTTCCATCCAACAGGAGTTCTTCCAGGGGGTCAGGGCCGATACACAGACCTGACTCACCCTGATATGCAGGCGTCAGTGACGCCACGCATGGGATGGAACCCATGGTTTCAACCAGCGCTGAAGGGGGCGCATACGCAGCAGACCCAACTGTAACAATGCTGCTGCCATGAGGCCCAGGTCTTTTGAAATGCTTTGAGAGGGCGAGCGGTACCGATTTTGAAGGAGGTCGCCATTCTCCGTATGGCCAGAGCTCGTTCTGGCGGGACTACAGCTTTCATTTGAGCCTAAGATTGAGTCTAAGATTGTTCCCAGGAACGAGATTCGCTGGCTGGGAAGCAATAAGCTCTTGGCAAAATTGACCCTGAGTACTAGGCCCTCCAAGTGGCTGAGGAGGAGGGATTTGTGAGATAGTACTTTGGCCTCTGACTGGGCTAAAATGAGCCAGTCTTCGAGGTAATTCAGAATGCAGATTCCCATCTGCCTCAGAGGGGAAATAGCCGCGTCCATGCACTTCGTAAAAGTGTGGGGGGCCAGGGACAGCCCGAAGGGAAGGACCGTATATTGGTAAGCCACACCCTCGAAGGCGAATCTCAAGAATGGCCTGTGACGAGGGGCTATCTGGATGTGAAAGTATGCATCCTTCAGGGAAAAGAACCAGTCTCTCGAGCAAATTTGCGCTAGGATCTGTTTCAGTGTAATCATCCTGAACGACCTCCTTATGAGGGCGCGATTCAGCTGTCTGAGATCGAGGATGGGCCGCAGGCCACCATCCTTCTTGGGGACGAGGAAGTAACAACTGTAAAAGCCTGACTCGCTCTGAGCTGGAGGAACCTTTTCCACGGCTCCTTTTTCCAGCAATTCATCACCTCTGAGCGCAGGACATGAGCGTCCTTGCTCTGCACGGAGGTGGGGACCACACCGCTGAAGCGCGGGGGTCTTCGAGCGAACTGGAGTGAATATCCTCACTTTATTATCCCATAACCCATCTCGACACTCCGGGAATTTGATGGCCTGCCGGCGAGGGGTTGAATTAACTCGGGTGACTGGCCGCATGGGGGCAGAACACGTACGAGTGATGGAAGAGGAAGTTTGCTCTCTTTTTGTAAATGTTTGTGTTTTATTATTTTTCCCGCTATCACAGCGGTCGGATACTTGGGCGCATGAACGGGCCCGTTGTTTGCACAAAACACATTTCCCTCTGTACCCGGAGCTGAACGGGGTGTCGGGCGGTCCGGCCATGGCGAGATCTGACCCCATCCTCTTCCTGTCTCGTGGATCAAGATCTTGGGTCGGGGTCCCTGGCGCTTAGGAGGAGGGTAGCGTTTGGCCGAGCGAGAGCGTCCCCGCGTCTTCTGCGCTTTAGCGGGCTGAACAGCGGGGGTGGCAGGCGCTGGTTTCGCAGGCTGCTGAGTCGGCGCAGATTTTGGGCGAGCTGAGACGGTAGCGGAGCTGGAGCACTTAGGCAGGAAATGTCACATAGCCTGGGACGACTTCTGTGCCTCCGTGAAGCGTTCAGCAAACCCTTCAACCGCTGGGCCGAAAAGGCTCTTGGGGAATACAGGAGCATCGAGGAAGGGGATCTTATCAGTGTCCTTGATCTCTGTTAGCGTCAGCCACAAATGGCGCTCGAGCACCACAAGGCTGGCCATCGATCTCCCAATCGCCTGGGCGGTGGTCTTGGTGGCGCGTAGAGCCAGGTCCGTCGCGCTCCTCAGATCCCTGAGGATAGCGGGGTCCAGGCCAGATTCGGAGAATGCGAGGATTTTGGCCTGGAAGACCTGGAGGACCGCCATAGAATGAAGCGCCGCGGCCGCCTGTCCAGCTGAGGTGTAGGCGCGTCCAGCGAGAGCTAAAGTAGTCCTACACGGCTTAGATGGGTGAGCAGCCTTTGCTCTCCAGCCGATGGCCATGTGTGGGCAGAGATGCGCGGCCACTGACTCATCTAGGCGAGGCAGCTTATCGTACCCCTTTTCTTCAGC